>BGNK01001347.1:57500-153383 GCA_003297005.1 Symbiodinium sp. clade A Y106 | reverse complement strand
TCAAAAACCCAGGCGTGCGTTTTAAGCCTCATAAGATGTTCCGACATGACGAAAGTACTGTAAATACCGAGTAAAGCAGATGTGTGTTAGAGGAGTATGTGGGGGGGGGGGGGGTTGGTAGGGGGGGGGAGCGCCTACTACTACTAGTAGGAGTAGTACTAGGAGTAGTAGTAGGAGCAGTAGTAGTAGTAGAAGAAGAAGTAGTAGGAGTAGGAGTAGTAGTAGTAGTAGTAGTAGTAGTAGTAGTAGTGGTAGTAGTAGTAGTAGAAGAAGTAGTAGGAGTAGGAGTAGGCCCGGCCGGAAGCTCTTGGTGACGGTTTGGCCACTGCTGCGCCCACAGATTTTCCTTGTGGTTGAGGCTTTCATTAGGGTTCGACGGAGTTTGAGTATGAGAATTTTCAGCCTACACCAAGCACTAAGTCCTCAAAAATGTCCCAAAAGTGACAGCCCAGCAGCTGCATTCCGATCAGGAGAACATCCTCTCCATCCAGTTCCCACTCTCCCGTCGCTACAAGGTAGTTCTCCTTTTCCTTGCGGCTCGAGACATCGAAACAGCAGATTTGCTAGGGGATAGAGCTGAGTTAGGCCTTAGGGTTTAGCGTGTGGGGTTTTACGAGCACTGAGTTGCTTCTAATGATGATCCAAACCCTCCAAGTCCTAAGCCAAACCCTATCAGGGTGCAGGGTTTTTAACTCGTGCGTCTAAGCCTCCAAGCAGTCTTCTGCTGGCATGCTACCGTGGTTCGAGTGAAAGTGCTTGTGTAGCTCGAAGACGCCACACGTAAAAAATCGGAGACGCTCTTCCTCCCACTGGTCGTCCAAATAGCCTTTGTTGGTGGCTTTTTGTGTGTCTAAGAGTTTAAGGAAAATTATATGGGTTACTGTTGGGCTACTACTAGACATAGACACCCCATTACAATGGACGCTGGGAGCCAATTTACGCACATAACAGGTTACTAGAGAGGTTATCAGGTAGTGCGAGCGCTCGATTGCAAAAACAAGAACTGGGCCTTGAATTTAGAGGTCTGAGCGGTTAGTCATAGTCTCGTATAGTCCATATGTGTAGTATACTTCTTATACTATAGCATTCCTTTCAAGCCCTACGTACTCTAACTACTAAGGCCCCAATATGTTAAAAGATCCACGTTTGAAGCCCCCCCCCCCCGCCCCCGGGTCGAAACCTAGGCAACACATCTTTCACGGGCACCTCTCTCACAAAAGAAACCTAGGCAATACATCTTTCACGGGCACCTCCCTCACAAAAACCAGCATGCGCAAGTCGGAATTCAAGCCAACACTGGCTTCGGCGTTGAAACAAAAACGAACTCAAACCTCGAACCCTTCTATTGCTATTACTTTCAGAGTCAGAATTAGGGAATTACTTGGGCTTGAAGGTTCTGGGTTGCGGGCCAAGGATCCCGGAAGCTCATTGAAGGAGGCAGCCCGGCGGAAGCATTTCTCACTGCACCAAATAGGCTCAGCCTTTTCTTTGGCATGGCTTGGGGGTGGAGGGTTCAGGGTCTAGCCCACTACTTCTGCTGCATGTGTTGCTGTACTTTCTTCTCGGCATGTTCTTGCTGTTCTCAATTGAAGCATTATTTCTGCTCTTCATGTTTGAGGACTGACGGTGTCAAATTGAGATGTGCTAAATACAAAAGCTGACACCGCATGTGGCCATGGGCTCGCATAACGTCAAATTCCCTGTGCAGAACCCGTTTGAAACCTGACAGCACCCCACAGCTGCTCCCTTCAGTTTCGCTTCGAGGGTAATCGACGCTATTCCGGTCAGACAAAGGGACAACCTCATTGGGGCGGGTTTAGAGTTCAGGGTTTGGGGTGTAGTTTTCGGGCTTCCGTGTGGATGTAGAGTTCGTGCTGCTGATGATTCGCGCAGGCTGTTGACACTGCAATGATGATGATCGAACACCGTGTTGATAATGACAGTGGTACGGATGACAGTGATGTTGTCCCAGCTGGCTGCGATTCTTGATGGGACTGATGGGGGTTTCGAGATTCGGGTTTTTCTTGTCCCCATGTCCGAAATCCCAGTTCCCCCACAGCCCTGAACACCAAAAGCCCTGAAGCCCTAAAATTTTTCTAGAGGCCTGAATAGCTAGCAAGAACATCTGCTTATGGTTTCCATACTAATATGTGGTGTATCGTACTACGCCCTTGAAAACGTTGGTCTCATCGCTAAGGCCTCCATATCAACTGAAGAGAGTAACCCTTGTAGCACCCTTGCATGAAACCCAAACCCCTTAAGCCCTTGAGTCGGGTGCCTGCACCACCACTCTTATCTCTGCCCCTGCGACCTCAGCCGCTTCAGTGTGGCCTGCGAGTCAGCAGTAGGATTTGAGCTTGATGCTCCAATCTAGGTTTTGTATACCGGCCCTTCGTAAATGGCTTGGGGGGTGGCGGTAGGAAATGCTCTAAATGTCAACGGACTGTAAGCACATACCTATCACTCGGTTATCACCAAGCACTTTTGAAGGGTTTGGGCTTTCAAGCTCTCGGGTAAAGTAGAGCCTAGGCGGAACAAGAACATCATCGAACCCAGCGCACATCTGCATCCTATCTGCGTCGTCCAGCGCCCTCGTCAAGCCGCATGGCCCCCCGAAGCAAAAAACACAAACTCCGGACCCAAAGCTCTAAAAAGACACACTGCTCCCTAGCAACACAAAACCCTAAAACTGCAAGAATCCTACGTGGGAAGCCTGCCAGCAGTTGTGGGTTCTCCTGCGTGCTACGGAAGTAGCAAAGAGGGCTGCGGCAGCCCACGCCCTCATCAAAGCGGGGTGTTATGGTTGCCCAGGCTGTAGTAAAGGACTTGGGGCCGTGGGGTTTGACGATAGTGACGATAGGGTTTATAGGGATTGATGGGCTTTTAGGTTTGGGGTTTGGGCTTTAATTAATCAGGTTTAGGGTATACGGCTTCGGGATACAAGGTTTTTCGATGGAAGGAAGGTTCACGATTCTGACGAGCACGAGGATTAGGCAAACGATGGGGACAATGATAGTGACGACGATGATTTAAAATGGACAGCCGCTGCTGCTACTGCTACTCCTACTGCGACAACTAGTCAGAATGATGATATAATCTTAATCATAATAATAGTAGTTTAATACTTCTACTCCTAATGCTACTCCTACTAATCCTGCACCTACTTCCCCTCCCACTCCAACCCCGACTCCTACGACTACGCCTACTTCTGCTGCCACTCCTATATACTCCGACATCCACCGCTACCGCAACTTCTACTGCTACCTCAGCAGCATCACACCCGGGCCTCCAAAGCCTCCGAAATTCGACCATGCAGACTCTGCAGCTTGTCGGCCGCTTTGCAGGTGATGGTGGCGTGGGCGCCATTCCTTGAACTTCCGGGCTCACCACAACACAAATAGGGTTGGGGGTTTGGCAGGGGAACTGTCCAGAAAGCTCTCAACCCCAGACCCCTTCGCCCTTCTCCTTAAAGCCAGCATCTGTCAAGTAGCTCCAAAGCCCTAAACGTCTTTCTGCCCTGCCCTCACCTAGACCTTCAACACTAAACCCCGAACCATAAAAGACTGAACCCCGAACCATAAAATCGCTAAAGAACTGTCTAAACCCCCGAAAACCTGAACCCAAGAATCCTATCCTCCGGAGGCGAAGATTCTCCGGGCTGCGCTTCTCAATGTGTCCGAGGCTCATCAGGCTCACTTGAAATGACACGTCCTCATCCTACGAAGATCGAAAGATGTTTGGAGGTGGGTGACGATCCTTAAAGGGGTTCTTTAAGGGTATAGGGTTTAGGGTTTAGGGGCAGTATAGGGGTTATGGGTTACTATAAGGGGGCCTATAAGGGATCCTTCAAGGATTTCTTTAAGGGTATGGGGGGGTACTGTAAGGGATACATTGAAGCTTATTCTACAGGGGTTCTCTAAAGGTTCTCTTTACTATAATGGTGCAGGTGCATCGGGTGCTGGAGGTTTGAAGGGCTTCGAAGTGCCAAAACGTGGGGTTTCTGCACATGCCTATGTGTTAGCCACGAAAGCGCACGCGGAAACTACGGCATTCTCCAGGAAGATAGCTGTTCATCATTGTTTATGGTGATGATGATCATCATCATTATCATCATCATTGCCATCGCCATCACCATATCCTGCTTCACTATGTTGTGCAACGAGGCTACAAACCCTGTGAATACCAGAGATCCTCGAACCTAACTAATGTAAGGGCCTTAATAATTCTAGCAGGGTTTTGGGGCATATTATGTTATTATTAGAACTAAGGAACCACCAAAGTTGGATTGGTAACTTTTCAGGCCCGACATTATGCCCACATCATTCAAGCCTGTTTGGGACCTCCGGGACTCTGGGTTTCTTGCTTCTCAGCTCCCTCGTAAGGAGTTTGGGTATAGGGGTTTAGGGTTTAGGGTTCAGGTAAGACTCTCTTCAATTCAAGCCTGCGAGACACCAGAAACAAAAATGGGGTTTAGGCTAGCTGCCTTAGGGTTTAGGGCCTTGGGTGCGGCTGGCTTTAACGACCACAACCAGCACCAGCACCACAAGGCAAAAGCTTGCATCTCTTTATGTGTGGTGGCCCCTGCGCTCGCGAAGAAGTTCCAAGAAGAAACAAAATGCTGTCAGACCCCGTATCCCCGAAATCTTACAGTCCTACTCCAAAACACACATGTAGGGGCCTGAACAACTAGAAAACAGGTTTGTCGTGCCATAAGGAGCATTATCACCATATACTGCAAGTACGCCGACCGCTGTTCTCACCTTCCTTATAGCTTCCCTCAGCCTACCTTTGGTTAGTAGGGAATGGAAGAATGGTAGTAATAGTAGCTATAATTGTACCCCATTCCTCCATTCCCTACTAACCAAAGGTAAGTCAGGGTCCCACCTAGTAGTCCTTCTAGACCCTCCTAGCATCCTCGAAAGGACCCCTAGAGCCCGCACGCTCTCCTCCGTCGAAGCTGCAGTGACTGGAGCCATGGGGCCGGCGGGCACCGGGGACGCATCTTGAGCAGCTTGCGACAGTGGAGGCGGCGTAGTGCTTTCAGGCTGCAGGATTTCAAGCTTTATCCTAAGTATGAGTGTGAGGGCTTAAGGGCTCAGGATGGCGTAGAGTGTAGAAATTTGAGGTCCCCGTGGACGTGAGGGATGTTATGGTCAGAATTTGAGGGTCAATGCCCTTAATCCAAATTTCCCGACAGTGATGCCCACGACAGCAACCCAAGATTCTAACCGGGGGGATTCGAACGCAACTTTTAACCGTGAACCAAGGGTTGTAGGGTAGCCTATGACAAACTTGAGCTCCTCGGCTGGGTGCCCACCTCGCAGCCGGAGCCCAACTCATGGATCCGGGCGGCCCAGTAGCGTTGGTCCTAGGTTTTTCTTGAGCTCCTTTTTACGACTGCAGGGCTGTCCTACTGTCGCGAGGCCGAGTTGGCCAGGAGATGATCGCCTAGGTTTAGAACCCATGGGTCTGAGGGTCTTAGGGCGCGAGTATGTGCTGCTCTTTGGGTTTAGGGTTTGCCGTGGTGTGCATGGACACTGGGATTGCGACGGTTGTTATAGTTCCGTCTGCGCAACCGAACAACGACAATAGCAATACTAGCCGACATGGCATGCGGTGATTGAGGACAGGAGAACTTCTGTTCCATGGAAAAGCAGGGATCGGAAGAACGGGTATGCTGCCTGGAAGCCATCCGAAATAGCGAAACCCAGCATCACCACCACCAACAACGACAACAACAAACAAATGACAAGAACTGCAACGGTCTTCAGATCACAAAGCGACTGTGTTACGGAGTCTCCTTACAGGTCCACAAGTATATGCACACACCTGGGCCTCCAAGGTCATGGGTAAGATGTTGTTTCAGAGCCCAGTGCATACAAAAAACTGCAAGCCCCAAAACCAAACATCCTGCAGTCAAGGAGATCTTCCGCTACGTATTCATCCGAGGCTGCCGCCATTAGCAGGATGCCGCTGGTCACCACCGGGATACCTGCCTTGGCCAGCGATCAACATCGTAAAGAATGCAAGGTACGGACCATTACGGCACAGTAGGCAAAACAAAAGTTCATGAGCGACATCATACATGTACAGGAGCCTTGGCACCCAGCAGACGCTGGACATGCTTAAGTGCAGGTGCTCCAGATTCGCACGTCAGCACTTCATGTCCACCATATTCATCGGAAAGCTTGGAGAACATTTCTACCGACCCACAGCAAGCAATAAGGAAGCCGTGCACGAATTCGCCAGATCTGGCTTCCCTTATACTGCCCAGCATCTGTAGGTCACGGCTGGCCCATTCCCACATACTCGTGCAGGCCTTCTTCATCTTAATCGTCAATTGGAAGGACCTGACCTGTTTACGGTCATCATCCGTCTTCCTTTTTGGGTCAGTTCTGCTTACATGCTGATGGAACTGGTCGTGAGTGGTGCCGTTCGTCACAGAAAAAGCCGAAGAAGTAGTCGTAGTACGAACCACCGTCGTCATGGCAGCAGCAGTAGACGAGGGAAGAACAGTAACACTGTCACTCATCACAAATGACGATAGAAACAAGCGGCGCACCATGAATGACGGTGACAGCCGCAAAAGCAGTACTAGTAGAAGTAGTAGTGTTTGTCGCAGTCATGGTGGTAGTAGTGGTGGTGGTGGTGGTGGCAGTAGTAGTAGTAGTAGGAGCAGCAGCAGCAGCAGTAGTAGTAAACATGACAGTAACAGTCATAGTAGTAGTATAGTAGTCGTAAACGACAACTACTACTGCTTCTTGTGGTTGAGGTGTCAGCAGTAATCGGGGTAACGACAATCTCACTTGCAAGCACAACGGGTCTAACGTCATCAACCGCTCATATTCTGACAAACCATCACCATCGCCATGTTGGCTGTTTTATGGTCTACCAGCAAACCATTCCCTCGTTCCGCCGTGTTGCCAAGAGGGCCTCGGAGGTGACGCCCAGGCCTCCCAGGACCGACTTGGCCGCAGTGCAATGCATTAGAATCGAATAGAATAGAATGGAATGGAATAGAGAACCGAATAGGATAGAATATGTAAGCACCAGAAGGTACGTACGGATAACGAGAGTATTGCTAGGGGAGCAGAGGCAGCAGCAGTACAAAAGCAGCAGCGCCGGTTGAGTAATTGTCGTTGCAAGAAGGGATTCCTTTGTAGGGGCACGGCCGGCCTGTCACTTGCGATCCACATGCGTGCGGCAGCAAATAACATGAAACCACGAGCCTTGAACCCAAGAAAATGCTCAAGAACACGACGAACTTTCAGTGGTACTACTGGGCAGCACAACATTACCATACTGGGGTAAAGCCCCCGCACGTTCATCATGTAGAGAACAGGCTCTATCAAATGGCTGTCGTGGGTTGCAAGCCACCGACGCGGACATCTACATAACGAGTCACGTGAGGGTCCTTACCTAAGGCGACATGATGCCTGGATGGACCATGGAGCTTGGATCTCTATGGAATGGCTCATGCGACCTCCCCGGAGCCCGCCCTATCCCTTTGCGACCCAAGCCCACTGGTGACAGATACTCGGTGGTAGTACTTGCGGGAGCTTGCGGGTGAACTGAACAGGTTGACGACGGGAAAGCCCCGACAGCCCCGACCCGATGCAGCCGGGCCGAATCTGTATGAAATGCCCGGCCTGACTCAATGACCCCCATCTGACAATGTATGAAATGGCTGGCCGGAAGAAATCTCCGACATCAGCCCGACATCTGCTTAAATGAAATGACCCCTGGTTTAGCATTTTATGGATGACCAAGGTTGGCCATTGCATAGAGGACTATATCGGAGAGGGGTCCATAAATTGATCTATACCCTCTTGTGCGAAGCAAGATACAAATCAAGAACTACAAAACCCATGCTGGTCATTAGTAATCTTAGGGACTGAGTGCCCTAGCCCAAAAAGGGTTAATCTTTTCATTTATGGTCGGGTTATATAAACCTCAAAAAGGTTCAAGGTTACCTACTCAGCTACTAAGTGCCCCTTATAGAATCCGTATAGATCCCTTAAAACGAACCCCTTTTAGTACCCTCAACCCCGAAAAAGGTTGCCTACTCAGCTACTAAGGAAAAACAAAAAGACTAAAAATTGTAATAATAGTAATATTATTATTGCTATTATTACTACTATTATTAAATAATAGTAGTAATAATAGCAATAATAATACTAATAATCGTAAGAAAAACCATGAGAACCACGTTCCAGGCCCGGCCTCCGTGAAGTATTGCCGCATCCACCTGGCAACGAGCTAGGGGTTCAGGGTTTAGGCCGGTGCAGGCTCAAGTGTTCAGGGTTTGGGCTGTAGGGCTTAGGGTTTAGGGCTTAGAGTTTAGGCTTTTGGGGGCTAAGGGCTTGATGGTTTCGATGGTTTTGGGGTTGTGGAAGAAGTCTGCGGTATTCAACAGCACCGTTGTCAGCTGAGAACTGCTTCCGCGACGTGTGCTGGTAGCATCCCGCCAGTAACCGATTTCAATACGCGCTGCCGCAACATGCATTCCATGCACCTGCTACTGGCATCAATCTCATGACTTGTCTAAGTCTAAGCATGACCACAAAACCATGAATTTGAAGTGTTCGAACCTTTCCGTTGTGTGCGACCCTACTCCCTCACTACTAGGAATGCTTCGGTTCCTGCGAAGCCCAAAGGCTAAACCCGGGTCACTCTAGCAGACTCTAGTAGTCGATGACACTCAGGGGTCGGAACAATTAGCACTTATAGCTCCTTGCAGTCCCCTAAACCCTAAACCCCCTACCCTGCCTTTGGGAATAGTGCGCCAAAGTCCACGGGCCGTCGAAGGACGAGCAGCCGCTGCTTCTGCAAAGGTTGGAAGTCCGAAAAACAAACCCACGCAGATCACCTATATGTCACTGACAGCTTGGGGTTTCGGCTACTACTACTACTGTCGTGGGTCCAGGCTTAATTAACTTATTGTTATGTTGCTTGTTGTACGAGGCATTTTGAGGATGTAGGCGATTGTGATGTTGATGAAGATGCCAGCAGTTCTAATGAAGACATTCATGACGATTTTGGTGAAGGTCACGGTCCTGATGATGATGTTGATGAAGATGATGGTGATGAAGAAAAAGAAAATGATGCCGATGATCTGATGCTTGCCAATTTCAAGGGGTTCTCTGCATCACTTCCGTTCCTTCTGCTTGAAGTTTTCTAGTCATTGACAAGTGTTGTCGTTGATAGCGCATGAGAGCATTGAACCCATGCCGCATTCCCAGGACCAGCAGCATGAAGCCTAAGTCCGACCTGCTGATCATCTCATTACAGCTGCAATGCGCCTTAAACAGTGATTATTCGAAAACTCATCTTCAAATCGCCTAAACTCTCAAACCAAGAACCTTAAACCGCCAGCGCAGCCCTGACCCTTGTGAAACCCACCTCTTCGAGCCGCTGGATATCAGGGATAGTCGTCTCCTCTGGAGGCTGGCCGCTGACCTTGCAGTGGCTTTTGGGGGTTTTGGGGGTGAGGGCTTACGGCTGCGAGGGGCGTAGGGCTGGCAGTGGGGGGAAGGGTAGCAAGAGGGTGCCGAATCGTCATCATCGTCATGATGGCGATGGTACTTGGTAATGGTGATGATGGCGATGAGATGACGAGGGTGATGTTGTTGGCAGTTACTACTACTACTACTCCCACTCCCACTCCCACTCCTACTGTAGTACTCCTAGTTCTCCTACTACTCCTACTGCTCCTACTACAAACCTGCAACAACAACAACTACTACTACTGCTACTACTACTCCTCCTGCTGCTACCAGCAGTAGTAGTAGTAGTAGCAGTAGGCATAGGCAGTAGCAGTAGCAGTAGCAGTAGCAGGAGCAGCTGCAGCCGCAGTAGCAGTAGCAGCTAGCAACAACAAACGCACACCGGCCTAGCGGATGCTTTTCGAAACTTCGGCCCGCACCAAGGCGATCACAACAGGCTTCCGTCCCTGGCTTCTGGGTGCAGCATTCGCTCCAGATTTGGGGACATGTTCCTCCTGCTGAAATTTGTGGAGCACCTTGCAGTATGCAAGGTCAAAGCCCGATATCAAACCCTCCAGAGGTTGGTCTCGGGAACCCTCGGGCGTTGCAAATCTGCTGCGTAATCCGGTGCCCGAAGAAGCCAAAGGTAACAAGAAGTCAGCCAAGAGTATGACAGCTCTTGTCAGTACCCCCTGGACCTGTAGCGTTGAACCCACTACACTCGCCGGACTCTCAGCATAATTCGCTGGTTAAGTGTTTTTGCCACGAGCAGATAGACTGCACAGCTGCGGCAAACAAAAACTGCGTTGTGTGATTAGTTTGAAGACTACTGTAGAGTCCGTATATAGTATGAATACGTACTATACTACCCTGATTACGAAAGTAGCTTTCAACACATCAACTGCAACAGTATGGATCCGTTATCTATACGGAGTCATACAACGATTCAGACAGAGCCTCTTCAGGCGTGTGGCATCTTCGACAGATGGCCGCCTCGGTGGGGACAACTTTGAACCGAACAATGTACCAAGCTGGCTGACGGAGCGGAATGCAGCAACATGCAGCAATTGAACTCTTCGAGCGTGGCACGAGGTGCAGGCGGGGCAATATAGGGGCCTTAATGGTAAGAATTAGGGTTTTGGGGCCCATCATACTATAGTTATAATATTATAATAAGGAACCCCAAAAATAGTATAGGTATTTAACAAGGCCCCTACATTAGGTTGGGCACAGCGAGACAGATTCTGGACTTCTTCGTCATGCCGAGGCAGCAGCAGCAATCTCCAGCATGCGCCTCTCACCTGGCTTGTCTCAGCGCAAATGCGCCCAGTGCGAGGCGTATCCCGCACACAGCTTTTACCGCATCTTCCAAATTACCGAACCCTTCAGTCAAGTCTATGTTGATGCAACGCTTGGCCAAGGCTTCACCTGTCAAAAGCACTCCCTTTGACGTAGATGCTCGACTACAGCAGGCAGCGTGGGTTGTTGTTGCTTTCTGCAAACCTCGTTTTGCAGACTACTAACTTCTTGACATTCGGAAGACATTATCCGTCCGTCCCGGTGTCTCCAAAGAGCCGAAGCCCAAAGGATTGAAGCCCACTCACCCGCTCACCCGCCGTCAACCTACCGGCATGGAGGAGAAGGTCATTGCGACGACTTTCCGACGATCTTGCTTTGCCTGATGCAAGAGACCGGCCAAGCTCTTCAGAATAAGTCTCGAAGCCCTGCGCAGCCCTGACCTGACTGCAAGAAGCTACATTCCAAAGTCTGAGCAAGTCTTGAGTGCCGGGCGCGGGCGATGAAGTCGCTGACCTTGGAGGCTGGAAGTTCTGAAGCGAAGAGGGCACGGATAGAGCTCTGAATGTTGAGTTTGAGGTGCCAAACGAACGTTACTCGTAGCCGCTTGTGAGGCTACATTAGGGGGACCTGGAGTTTCGAGATTCAGGTCTGTACCGTTTGAACCGCGTGTGTCGAGTCGAACCGCTCATGTTGTATGTGACGGATTTGAAGCCTGCTGAACCCTATAGGGTTCAGCAGGGCTGATAAGCCCTGCGACTCACAGGTTCACACCACAGCATCACTACATAGGCTAAAGATCTTAAGTCCCAGTCCCAATGCTTCCAAACCCTTGCAAACCCTTAAACACAGTAGCTTTACAAAATGTGGCCCTAACATTCCCTCAATATCAGTCATGAACTCGGCAGGACATCCAATCGCAAAACCGCAAACCTCATTAGTATTAGAAGCCTGCAAAGCGGAAATTTTTCGGGTTCTGCGCGGATTCACCAGTTTATCGAATCTCACCACTATTCTCCGACCCTACCAAGATATTCAATGATAGCAAGGCACGCACCGTTGCCATTTGACCGGGGTCCAGAGTTCTCAGTTTCTTCATTTTCCAAACCCCGGGGCGGTCGTACTCACAACACTTGTGAAGTCCTATACCCCCCAAACCCCCGTGATATCTCCGTACTGTCGACGCACCTCACACATTCAGAAGCATGAGTGTTCGCAAATAGCCGGGATTCAGCATGCTGTCGTGTTGTTCAGTGTTTCCGGCTTCGATACTTAGGGCTTTGATTAGAGTTGCCGGGTTTCCCCACAGTTCCTACATCGCCAAAGTCCCATACAAGAGCTAAAGGTTGCGAACCTCCGCATCCAGTTGGCAGGAGCCCTGGCGAAGGAAGATGAAGTCCTCAGTGACTCAATGCTTCGGGCATAAGGCTCAGGCTGACCATGTACTGCAGGCCCCGAAAATCATCCCGAAAGCCAGAAACCGTAGACCTTCAGCCCCGAAAGCCACATGCCACAAGGCCCTGAAATCTAGTTCACAAACCAAAGCGAGGGAAGCGCTGCGCCTGCCAGCCGGGTCCATGTCTTCTAAGCAACCACACATCAAAATTACTCTGGTCAAGCTGGTGCCGTCCGACTTGGTTCTGAGGATGCAGGCCGTAAGCCTCATCCCCTTCTCGGCCAAAGTAGCAACCTGCCAGAAACCCCTCAAGACATAGACAACACACAGGTGTCGCCGTATCGCACTGCCGCTGGCAGAACAAGTTCAAGCCTGAGCAGCATTGGAGAGAACAAACCGCACTGAACTGATAAGGCCGTAAAGCAGATAGTTCCGCTCTAGGCGACATTGAAACATCAAACCAGTAGGGTGCATGAGCCGTCGGGCATGTTGCTGCACCAGCATGCCTGCTCCCCAAGCGCTACAGGACCTGAGCAGACGTTGGGAAGCGGACTCGTTTAGGCCCCTGGCTTTACATGATGTCTAACCTACTTGTCGGGTATCATGGGGAACTAAAGGTTAACCTTTTTCATAATACAAGGGTTATATAGGGATTATACTACCCCAAAAAGGTTAAAGGTTACCTACTCTACTTCTAGGCTAAGGCTTCCTATAAGGCTTCATGTTAAGGGTTTACGATGCGTTCCGCAGTCGAAAATTCCACTACCTTGGAGAAGGAGCTCAGATTCCTTCAATGAGGTTCCAGGATGTGAGTAAGATGTATGTTGCTTTCAAGATGCAATGGGCATTTCTGTATGATTCTTTTGCTCCCCACACCAACACCCAAACCCTACCCCCCAAACGGTCGAAAATCCTCGCAGTGCTGTCTGCCGGCCCTCATTCTGGGCCACAGCGACTGCCCCTTATCACTTCAACCATGAACCCCAGTCGGTCAAAACCCACAACCCTACCCGGTTTAGGGGTCGGAACAATCCACAAATTGAAACTAGATGGGTCGTGTAGCTGAGCACCTGGCTGACCGGCACGATTAAGGGAACATTGTGATGGCGCAGTTCCTCACAGTGCTGGTTAGAGTTCCTGCTTGAGGTTAGGGGGGTTCCGGCCTACCTCTCTTCGGGACCACAGTCGCCGTAGGCACGAGCTTCAAGGCAGTCGCTGTAGGTGTGAGCTTCCAAGCCGCAGCAAAAAGGCGTGCGAAACCCAGGCCAAGGAGCCTGCCTAAACACCGTGAACCCCCAATATCAGGTTTAGGGTTTAGGGTTTAGGCATCCTCAACCCTTATCCCTAAATTCAACTCATAAACTCTCAGCATCTTAGCTAGGGTTGCACTCGTGACATTGTCGACGGCAGCTCAAAGTTTTTGGGTTCAAGCTCCTGCCTGGTGGAATCGATACTACGAGGGTCTTCTTAAATAGAACGAAGACATTAGACATGGGGCTATAAGGGGATACTATTGCGTACACATAATTCCAACCTCTTCGATAGGCCTGGTTTAGGGTTGCAGGTCGGACCCTGAAATCCCGGCAAAAAGGGTGTCCAAAATAAATTCCTCAATAAGAACGGCACTTCCAAAAAAACGGTTCAGGCTTCAGGCAAATCCTAAACCCTGCAGCCCGAAACCCGCCTCCCTAAACCGTACCCAAACCCCCTTTCGGACACCTCGGCTTGCTGATTTGATGCGAGGATGTTGGAGGGGCAAGGCCTTGGCGCGAAGTCGGAAGATGCAAGGCACAGCAGTTTGAGGTTTTGCAGCGGCTTGAAGTTTGACAAGTCACTATGTACCAGCCGGGATGGATTGCAGTCTAGCCTACACCCTACTCGGAGGTTCATGGGTCTACGTCCCCTAATATGGGTTATAAATTTAGTTGTCCTACCTATAACCCTACATATAACCACCCATGGACCTCCAAGTAACTGGTTCATAGCGCATAGGGACCCTTCTTTACGGAAAACAGACTGCAGGCTGCTAGAAAGCTACCGATCAAGGTCTGATTGGCGTTCTTGCCGGTCTATTATTCTACGGTGTTCAAAAGAAGGCTCCACGGTATATCATACAGGAAGTCAGTACCAGAAGGCTGCATCTACATATAGCATCATACAGACACTTGGGCAATGGAAGATTCTGGCTTGAGGCTTTGGAGCAGTGAAGTTCAGGGTTTTGTTACGGTCCAGGACTTCGGACACAGTTTTCCGGCTTCTGGGGTGTAGGGTTTAGAGTATTAAGGTTTAGGGTTTAGAGTTTTAGGGTTTATCGTTGACGGGTTTAGGGGTTTTTGGGTTTAGGGTAAGTTGAAAGCTTCAGCGCAAGCCTTTTCACGCGAGGATTCAATCCGAGCACATTTGGGGCATCTGGGGCCATCATCAAGAACCGTCGTGCAATGCTCCGGGCCGTCGGTCGACAGCTGGGTCTGCTGCCTTCTTCCAAAGACTCTAACTTACATGTACAGCAATATTACAAGTAGCAGTGCTAGTCGTGCAGTCGTAGCGGGAGTGGCAGCAGTAGCAGGAGAGTCGTAGCACCAGCTGCAATGAGAAAAACAAGGTAACAGGGTCTCGAGTGACTCCGGACGGTTTGCATGCGTGTGTTTCGTTGTTCAGAGTCAAAAGCGCGCGAAACTGTGGTGTCAGCACATATTTGCTCGGGGGACGTGCTAGAAGGAGGAGTGCGATCCTCGAGAGGGGTCACTTGTGATGGGGCGTTTTGTGCGTTTTACAGTGGCTTTGAGCACATTTTGAAGCAAGCGTTCAAGGCAAACTTTACGTGGACGACGATGTCACACTTATTCGCTTGGACCAGCAGTGGAGTACTGCGGAAAGCCATGAAAGGAAAGATGTTCGGCTTCAGTATTGCACAAGGAGGCCCTGTTCCGGAAGATATCCTTGCATGGCATGTATTCGACATGATTTCAACACCATATACGCAGAAGTAGTACGAGGAAGAGCCCTATATGCGAAAACTGCTTCTAACCTAAAATTCATCCGCATAGGTATTGCCCAAGACCCTTCAGCGCTATGAAATCCCTGAATATATTAGGAAAACCTATGGGATAGACACGAAACGCTTGGAAAACATTTCACGACGCAAGTGAAAGCATCAGACGTGTTAAGAAACCTGTAAGGGCGTTTGGTTTAAAGTGCACAGACGATCACTTGAGGCACTTGAGGTCTAAGAAAAGAATCAAATCTTTTGCACATGATACAAACAATGCTCTGGAGAGTCCAACACCTGGACTGGTCCGGCTGCAGCAGTCGCTGCTTGGAGGATCTTGCGGTTTGAGGTCTAGGGCTTGGGGCGTAAGGACGGAGAGCTGTAAAGTACGTAGAGGTCAAGGGCATCAGGGTATTCCTCAGGACAACGACGAACGACGACGACGCACGAGACGACGGGCTTCGCATGAACCTGATATTCGCTGACAGCAGGAATGGTAATGAGGACGCACGAAACGATGAGCTTGGCATAAACCTGATGAAAGCAGGAATGGTAATGCACGAACGGCTCGGGGCTTAGGGTAGAGGATTGAGGGTTTGGAGCATAATAGGGTCGCGGTAGTTGTAAAGCGTCAACACGGACGAGCCCCCCCCACCCCTCACCCCACCCTCCAGCTCACAGGTGAAGTCCCGACACAGCGTTTCCCTGAATTGAGCTAAAACCCGAGAATTAAACATGTCCGAATCCTGAAAAATGCAAAGTCTGAGGAGTCTTTGGTGAATCTGTTACCAAAAACTAAAACAACAATATCCATGATGATGATGATGATGATAACCGTAAGTTATTAAACAGTAATGACAGTAATGATAGCGGAGGTGGTGGTAGTGGTGGCGGTAGTAGTAGCAGTAGTATCAATAGCAGCAGTAGTGTCAATAGCAGTAGAAACAGCAGCAATAGCAGTCGCAGCAGCAGCAGCGGCAGCAGGAGGAGGAGTAGTAGCAGCAGTAGTAGCAGCAGCTGGGCAATAGCAGCAGGAAAGGAGTCGGTTCATCATAAGATCTGGGGTTTGCCAAGAGCCTGGAAGGTGTCTCCATCAAACCCAGTGTGAAACCCCCCGGAGGATTCCGAAGTGCCCAGGGTTGTAGGACGCATCACTTGATGCTTTAGGGCGAAGCTTCAAATCTATTTCACGGATGGGCCAAAGGATGTAATTCGGTTGATGGACAAAATCCTGCACTACCCATAATAAGGAATATACCATAATTCCCATAGTTTAGGGTACTTAAAGTAATGCAGGATTTTGTCCATCAACAGTTGGACTAGGGTTTGAGGGCAAGAGCCTTGCTGTCAGTTCATCCACAACTCTGAACCGTGTAGTCAGAAGCGTCGCCCACAAATTCGCAAACTGATTTGAACCGACTCGCAACAGGCTATCTTCAACCTGATGCTACATCTGGGCCTTCGTATCGCGGTTGTAGCCCCCTTTGGGGTGCTGCAAACCAAGAACAGATTAGAAGACGCCCCGTCAAGAGGAAACGACCACTTCACATATTTGCTATTCTTACTATGTCTGGTTCTATCTTAGTTTTTACTGCTACTTCTACCAAGTTTGCTCAAACATTAAAACCCTGTACTATAAGAGTGGAATTGCTTGCTTACTCTGATGAGTGGTGTTGGGTGTGGTGCTCTTTTATGGGCTTCTCCTTTCATCTCAAGCAGAGCAGCGGGCAAAGAGCGCGGGGAGTATAAGGTCTCTTCAGCTCGGTGCATTTTATATCAAAGGGTTTCTTAAAGGCTCAAATAGCGGTTCGAGCAAGGGCTCCCAGAAGGTTTCTGGGCTACGCGTTTCCGGTGTTGAAGCAGGTTGGGGTTCGGGAGCTCTAGAGGTTAGCAGTTGGTAGTATTTGGGCTGCATGGCGAAGTTAAGGCTGTACTATAGGGGCCTAAATAATTACTGTCTCGAGGGCTCCTATTTATAATTATAGTTTAACGGGCCCCCAAACCCCATTCTATTTAATAAGGCCCCTATATTGGGTGCAGGCAGCGCCTGTGGGGCTGGGACTTATTCGGATTGAGTACACGTTACTATGCCCTCGCTCGTCCAAGGCGAAGGCTCCTATCCCCAAAGTGTCGACCAAACATATCGGCTTCGGCCATTCAAGTTCAGCTAAACTAGAGCAAAAGAAAAGCCAAAATCGCAAATCGCAGGCCCTGAAAGCCAAACCCGCGAAACCAAAAGCCCCAAAACCCCAAAACCCCACCCCACAAGCTAAGTATATCCAATGCCCTCAGCCCAGCCACGCAGCAGAACCACGAGATCAGCTTTAGTATTCTGGGCATGTTTGCGTTCAGCTTTTAGTATTGTGGGCATCTTATACAGGTTTCTCGACTGAGTTCTGACAACTCTTGAGATGAGCCAACCGTTTAGTGGATTAAGGATTAAAAGGGCTTGTCACAGTACGCAGCAGTACAGTTGAGGTCTGTTTGCTAAACCCTAAACCCCTGCAACATTCCCGGTCTCCGCTAGTGGTCTCAGGACACTGGTTCCTCCCTCGAGCCCACGCCGCAGCTCCCAAAAGGCACGTTCCCAAAAGAACGCATTGGAGGGCCCGGAAGGAGATAATATAGGACGGAGAGGGAGGGGGGTGGGCGAACAAGCAGTTGTAATGTGTATGTGTTTGTATGTGTATATTTTATGTATGCACACATGTATGTGTATATATATATATGTACACATGCAATGGACCATAAAACCCAATTCTAAGAGCTCATGGGATGATTCCCCACATGGTTGGTTCAAAAACTTGCTAAACCCAGGAGTTCTCACTGCAGCTCCGCTCTATCAGGTCTGTACGCCCCTTACACGGCTGGAAAAAACACGAATTGTAATAATCCCTTGGAATCAATACCATAATAGGAACGAAACAGGCGTCCCAAGGAACAGCCAGTTTCGGTGCTCCGAGCTCAAAGCAAAATCGGACAGCGCAGCGATACCTCACGCCTTCACGCTGTAGCGGTAAGTCGTAAAGCCAAGACATTGACCAAGACGAAACCATACGGTTGATGGACAAAATCCTGCATTACCTTAAGGACCCTAAACTATGGGAATTATGGTATATTCCTGGAATTATGGTATATTCCTTCTAATGGGCAATGCAGGATTTTGTCCATCAGCCGTATACTGGGGCTTAAGAGTTCAGGAACCCCAAGATGATGGAATCGGAGCAGAGTAAGATCCGCAGGATATAATGTTGTCTACATGAGGTACCCCTACTCTTCAGAAACTCCTAAATCGCGACACCTCCAAATCCCTGCATTTTCTGAATTCCGGCAGCAAAGGATGGTCTCAACCATCCAGACATGGCTGCGATGTACATGATGCGGGCAGTCCTTGCTTGTCAACTGGTGGCTTGTGCCAAGAGCAAGACCTGCTGCTGTCCCCGCTACTTTCACAAACGCTAGGGTTTCAAGTTTCGGGTGGAGAGCTTGTCGACACCCAAAAACTGCCCAACATGACAGAACTCCGCCCTAACGCGGGAGTTTCGAACTACAAACATACAGTACGCGCCGCCCTGGAGCTGCGCTGGTCAACTGCAGGTGGGCAGCCTGGCGCCTTTGATGGTGGCATGCAACCATAGGGGCAGTTGTCTAGGTTATGGTCCCTTTTTGGGTACCCTAAATAATAGGTGCCGTATTATAATACGGACCCAAAAGGGGACCATAATTTTGACAGCTACCCATAGAATGCACATAGCCCGACCTGTGCGGAATATCCATACGATACGACATTTACAGTAACTGCTATGTGGCAGCCGTTCCTACGTGTGGTTGCTTTACACCCGGGCGAAATCATGCCTCGAAAACGGTGATATCTTTTTGAGATCCAGAATGCACAGCTGCACCTGACACTAAAGGATGTCTCGCCACAATGCGGCAGAGGTGAGCGTTCAAAGGCCACTCACCCGGGCAGGAAGAAGTTTCCTGGCAAGATCGCTTCCTAATTCACATACTCGAAACTGTGCTTAGGGTTTCAAGGCATCTGAAAGTCGCCATGAGAATATGCAAGTTAACTGACAAGGCACACGTGTTAGCGTACACTAGATATACACATCAGTATGTCTTGTGTCTCGGTAAACATGATACTTGTACACTACACGCAAACACATACACACAACACACACATATACACACATACACACACACACAGAGATATACATATATATATATGCACACACACACGTGCATACATACATGCATACATGCATACCTACATAATTACCAAAATACCTACACACGTACATGCATACATCCCTACATACCTACATACCTGCTTACATACATGCCATGCATGCATGCATGCATGCATGCATGTGTGTATATGCGCATACGTGCACAAATGCAGACATACATGCAGACATACATGCATGCATACACGCATGTACACATGCATGTACATGTATACATACATGCATCCATCCATCCATCCATCCAGGCATACATACCGTACAGGCGACAGACAAACAGGCAGACACCAGACAGACAGGCAGACAGATAGACAGACAGAGCCAGGCTGACTGACTGACTGACTGACGTTGCAGCCTTCTCCAGACACATGCAGCTTGATTCCACACTTTTCCGAGCACGCTCTGTTCTGCCCTTGCAGTACATCGGTGCCAGAAGTGAAGGGTGGAACGTCCCTAAGACCCAAAGCGGCGAGAAACCCCACAAATGCTGGAAGGCCTGGAGTTCTGAAGGTGAATGTCCTTGGGTTTAGGGTTTAGGGCATACTCCGGGCAGAGCACGGTAGACTGAAATGTAAAGACTTGTAATCTCACACATCCCTACTATCCCACACCCTGAACCCTAAGCCCCAAAAACTCCTAAACTTAAACAGCCCTTACACCTGAAAGACCTACACCATAAACCCTGAACTCTGCATGCTCCATGCCTGCTGCTCAAGCCACTGCGAGCTTCGCGCAGGCATAAGCAGACCGCGGCGGCTGTGGCCTTGGGAAGATTAAGGCTTTAGGATGTAGGCTTTAGGGCTTTCGGATTTGGGGTTTGGAACACATGGGCGTCTTAAACCCTTAGCCCTAAAACCTTGCATGGTCTCTCCATCTTCCTTTCGCTCATCGTGCCTCAATAGTCTTACTCGGATGACGATTCTTCTTGGAACTCTAGCTGGTACTTTAAGCCGTCCTAAACCCTGAACATACACAAACTAAGTGTTGTGATGCTGCGGGATCTCTGCGGCCGTCAAGCCGAACCATAAAGACCCAAACAACAGGCTCCTCTGATAATCTTAGTTGCTGAGTTCATAAGCCCCAAAAAGGGTACACTTTTAGTTTTATAGTGGGTAATGTTATCCCAAAAAGTGTAAAGTGTATCCACTCAGCTCCTCTGATAATAGACCCTAAACCCTCAAACCCAAACCCCTCAACAATAAACCCTGACCCTGAACCCTAAAACCCCAAAACCCCAAACCCTAAACTCTGAGCCCGAAGCCCGAAAACCTCAAACCTTATACACCCTGAACCCTACCTAGAGGCTCATACCCTACCCCTTTTTTAGGGCGCCTACCTTTTTAGATAACAGATCCTAACCATAAAACTAGGTATTCTAAAAAAGGGGTAGGGTATGAGCCTCTAGGTAGACCGCCGAACAAAAATTCTCTGGAACCCTAAGCCCTCTGAAGCCCAGCCGCAGCTCCGGCTTCGCCTTGGGCGGCTGCAGAAATGGTGCTTGGGTACTTGGAGGTTCATGGGTAGTTATAAGTATGGGCTTTTAAGCAAAATAACTATACGTATAACCTACATATATATATAGGGGACTTATCACCCCACTTATATATAGCTACCCATGAACCCTCAAAGTATGGGCCGGTGTGGGCGTTTAGGGTACCTATAAGGGGTTTCGAGTTCCCATAAGGGTTTCGGGTTACCGTATGGGCATCAATACAGAGCTCCTGTATGGGCGTCTAGGGTTCCTGTAAGGGGTTTCAAAGTCCTCCAGGTTACTGTAAGGGCTTCGTGTTCCTACATGGGCGGGTAGGGTAACTATTGCCTTCAGTCAGATTTACTGTTGGCTGGCTATAGGTCCACATGGACGGATTGCGGACTCAATCAGTGTATGCGGTCTATCAGGCGTCTTGTGGGTTTGGGCTTTCCAGGTGGGTGTTTAGGAAGAAGGCCGTGCTGGCGTGCTGGGGTAGGATTACAGACGCTCGAGCAAGTGAGAATGGGACTCGGAGTGCAGTCACCATCAACTTGCTGCCACACCTCGCAGAAGATACGCTAATGAATGGGGCCGGGTCATGGTCAGCTTCAGGCTTGATAAAACCGGTTGCAAGCAAGTTTCCAGCTCGGAGCCACATTTCTTGCGCGTGAGCCTTGCACTGCACCGATCTGTGGTAAGTAACACAAATCCCACTTGGCTTTCGCAAGCTCTGGGCTTCATATTTGCCAAATGGGGAAATAAAGTAAGGGTTTCATGTGCAGTGTTGCGCAACAGGCCAGTCGTTGCAATCATGGAAACACCCATTTACTCAGGTCTTCTGGATCTGCTGGCATGCCTTCGACAGACGCACATGTCACCTATCAGTGTCACAAGAACTCACCCAAAAATCGACGCATGTCGGAAAAGTGTCGCGTTGCGGAACATGCTTCCACTTTCCAGCTGCAAACTTTGACCAACCTCAACCTGTAATCTGCAACCAGTGTCCACCGAAGACCTGCAACACTCCGTACTACAAGCCGTAATTACATTTCAGCAGTGCGGATAACGATAATGATGCTTAGGCTGAACATGCAAACGACTGTGATGATGGCCATAGTGACATGTTGAACATCAACATGGCAACACAAAGGAGTCCGCAAAAAATTGTGTGCCTGTTGGCCGATGGTGCTGGAAACTGAGCATACTCTATAGTAACGACCACGGCACGACGGTGCCACGGCAACATTTTTATGAACTTATGACTTTTCATGAAGGTCGGCAATGACTGCAGATTCAAAGTCCTGGTCACCATGAACCCAAAACTATACCATTAGTCTTGGAAGACTGGTGCTGACAGTGGCGAAGATGATGTTGCTTATGATTGTGGCGTAACAGCAGATGGATAAGCTCACAATGGTGACGACATTGGACACTGATAGTGGTGATGATGATGGTGTTGCTGATGATGGTGATGATGACGATGTTTTTGATGCTGATGATGTTGGTGATGATGATGATGATGATGACGATAATGGTGCTGTTCGTGTTCATGCTGCTCCAATCCATGGTGTTGGTGGCCTTGGTGGCAGGGTATTGATGACTACGTCACGAGGGATGACGCGAGGTGTTGATGGAAACAGTGATGATGGGACTCGCGACGGATGTGGCAACAGACTCTCAACACGTAGACGATGCTGATCATTAAAGCGAAGATGACAACACTGATCACGGTTGATGATTCTCAGTGTGCTGTTGATGGAGATAATGATTGTAGCGCCGATGATGACACGGGATGGGAAGAGATGGCGACTTGAACATTGACAATACGGCTGAGATTGGTGGTGACTGCTACGACACGTACTAGTGCTGGTGCACTAACGATTCATACAACTGGTAGTAACCTGGTAGTAGAGGTATTGGTCGTCGTTATGAAAGTAGTGGTAGAGTGGTAGTCGCTACAGCTGCAGCAATGGTGCTTGTTATCTGTATCTATTAAAACTCTTCAAAGTGATGAGTGTGATTTCGACAATGGCCCCGTCGGCGATGCCAAGAGCTTGCTTGCCTACACCCTAAACCCTAAACCCTAAATTCCCACCCAGGCCTGCTTATAGGCCGCACCCACCCTTTTTCTAGGGTGCCTGGACCCAGAAGACGTCCGGCAGTGATTGACACCATTACTTGGATGGACAATGGGTGGAGCCATTGGAGAATGGTCAAATTCAGCCCCTAGGGCTGAGCCATGCCATTGAGCCACCTGGGTGGCGCCCATATTTTCAGAGGGGAATTCCCTCGATNGGGTGGAGCCATTGGAGAATGGTCAAATTCAGCCCCTAGGGCTGAGCCATGCCATTGAGCCACCTGGGTGGCGCCCATATTTTCAGAGGGGAATTCCCTCGATTCTCAAGAGATTAGAAGACCCTACGAAAGCCTTTGGTGGACCTTTCCTTCGGCACCCCCTAGCCCCCCTCCTGCCCCCCCCCTGACGTGTGGGCCTTGCTGGGCCAAGGCAAAGGTGGGAATTGAGGGCGCCAGCCCTAAACCCTAAAAGGTAATATTTTGGGTGGTAGCCTGTGTAAGCTCACAGCGGGGGGGAAAAGGAATAGAAACCAATTTGTAATTGTTTTCTCAGGAGATTGCATCCTTGTGTCTANGCCTGTGTAAGCTCACAGCGGGGGGGAAAAGGAATAGAAACCAATTTGTAATTGTTTTCTCAGGAGATTGCATCCTTGTGTCTAGACGTGGATATGCCGCCCCCTCACACCCCTGGGAGCGTAGGGGCACCATCCTACAAAGAAAATACTGCCGCTGCGCGGCGAGACGCCCTAAACCCTAAACCCTAAGCCTTAAGCCCTGAAGCCCTAAACCCCTTGATGGACCCTTGAACTGAAGAAAGCAACCTGTGCTGCTTCTGGATGGCATGCAGGACGGCTGCGATAATCTCCTCAGCTTACGTCAAGAAGGAAGAAAAGGGTGGCCGTGAAGATGCTTGGGAGGATTCGGCCGTATCCTCTGATTCTAGCTAGTATGGGGATAAATGCCTTATTCAGGGATCCATAAAGTCGAGGTTCCCGGGGCCCTTGTTCTCTGAAACTGCCAAATCTAACCCGAGCTTTGACAAGTTCGTTTCGTACCGTGTCCGGTTGAGACGCCACTGAACTTGAAGTTACAATACCGAGGCGTTGATATGTTGGCAGGCATCTGGCTTGCCGCCGCCAGCTTTGATGCCCATTCGTTCGGCCGAGCTCCTGTCAAGCAAAGCTGGCAACTCATTCGTAGATCCGGAAATATGACCCCGGTCCAAGTAAAGGGGGGGAGTTTGGTCTTGCTTTCTACATTTAGGGAAGCACCCCTTGCATGGAAAATCGGCGTGCCACAAACCAAAGCAAAGGAGTTTAACTTAACTTTGGGCTAGACAGGTGGACGGCTTGGCCCGATATATCGACATGGTCAAAGTCTTGCCGAAGGACAGCTCACAACAAATCGAGCGAGCAAGGGGAATAGATTCGAAATTGCACTCTCTACTCTACTGACCTCAACAGCCCTTAAGTTGTAAAACCTAAGCCCTTAAACCTTGTTAACAAAACCCTAAACTCTGAACCCTTAACCTTATAGGCCGTACCAACAAAACACGGTCCTGAGCCGGTCAGTCGGCAACCTCGCCAAGTGGAGCCGCGCCGGCGTGGCCGCGGTGGTGGGTGGGCGCCGGGCGGGTGTCGGCTCGGCCTTCAGTTGGGTTTAGGGCTGAGGTGCAGGAATTTTTTGGTTTTCTACGGAAATCTAATCTAGGGTTTGGGGCGGGATAGGCTTCATTTAGTGTAAAGTTCAGTTTGTACGCAGGTTTTTCGGGCCTTAGAGGGCTTGGCATAGGGCTTTGGATTTATTGGTTTAGGGTTTCCGGGTTCAGAGTTTAGGATCTGAAGCAACCCGCCTCCGGTGATGGAGCCGGTTCTGCTGGCTGTGCCGGTCGTCGCCGCCGTGGGCTCGCGGCTGCGCTCTCTTGACGGTCCGTTTCCTGAGCCGCTCGTCGGTTACTAGTCTGACAAGCTCGGATGGCCTGATGGTCCAAACTGCTCGCACTCTGCGTCGTTGCGAGTTTTTCTACCACACCTGCTATTACCCCAAAACCCCAAACCTTAAACCCTACACCCCTGAAGCCGTAGCCCTAAACCTTAAAGTCTTCTCACAAAAGGACCAGACCTGGGCGGAGCCTATTGTCCTCTCCTTCGCATCCAGGACGATGCAAACCCCCCAAAACCCTCCCACTTGTCGAGTATCCTTGGGAACTAAAGGTTACCCCTGGGGAGTGTATTGGGATTGTAATAGGTGGGGATTCTAGTGTCCCACAAAGGTTAAAGGTTACCTACTCTACTACTGTACCCTGAACAAGCCAATATTTTGATGAGAATGCTGTATAGTAGAAGCCAGAAAGTGGGAACATCAGTAGCCTCATGCCCTTAAAGTAAAGTAAAGGGAATCCCAGCATGAATCATCCTAAATCGATGTTCCAACTTTCTGGGGTTCACTATAGAAGATGCAGCGTTCAGGGCTGGTGGGGTCGAAGGGCTCTCGGATTGAAAGTGCAGCTCGGAAGCGAGTTCTTGGCGCAAGGCCTGTCAGAACGCACAACGACCACAAGAAGGTGGAAGTGGTTTAGGCTCCAAGAAAAGGTTCAAGAAACGATGCTTGTTGTGAACAGATAGCCAGTAACATGCGATGAAAAGCCAAACTGTGTTGAAACAAAACATGCGGACTCATTCTTGGTTGTTGCGCGTATGCATACTTCGTCAAGCTTCTGAGCTCATGGAAGCA
The DNA here is from genome assembly GCA_003297005.1 of Symbiodinium sp. clade A Y106. Taxonomy (NCBI): domain Eukaryota; class Dinophyceae; order Suessiales; family Symbiodiniaceae; genus Symbiodinium; species Symbiodinium sp. clade A. Next base: position 127,693 of record BGNK01001347.1, on the reverse strand, counting down.
GGATCTTTATGGCAGGTCCCTTTTGCTGCGCACAAATGCAGTGAGGATTGAAGATCAATGACGGGTCTTTTGCCTAGACATTCGCAGTTGCTAAACACCCCTGGCGTCCCAAGGGCATTGTCAGTTAACCTTGACTAGCAATTGAAACTCCCACGGAGCCGGTGCTCCAGGCAAATTGTGCATTTTAAAAGACCGCGAGATAGAAAGATTCTTGATATTCACCTGCTTTTGTTGGGCAACAAAGTTTACTCGTCAGGCGCTCTCGGACTTGAGGTGACAAAGTAAAGGGAGCTACTGGCATAAGGCTGAACCACTGATGCCGGAAATACTATAGGGGCCATAACAATTACTACTATTTTGGGAGTTCCTTGTTACAATTACGGTATGATGGGCCCCAAAACCCTATTCTAATTATTAAGGCCCCTATATTATAGCACCTTTATTGATTTATAGATCCCTTATAGTAACCCCTTTAAAGGAAGCCTATTCTAATTATTAAGGCCACTATATTAAGCCTCACAAGAACACCGCAGGCGCCTCCGAGGACTCCTGGAGGAGTTGGAGGAGCTCGGCGCGCATAGTAGCGAGCCTCTTCGCCAAGAATTCCGAATTGTTTTTTTTTAAGTGCAATGGCCCTTTCTCCGCAGGTCTGGAGCCTGCCACATATTCCGAATTGTTTAGGGGCTTAGGGTGTTCAGGGTTTCGGGGTTTAAATTAGGGTTTAGGGTTTGTTTGGCGCTTTGGAGTTGGAGGTTGAAAAATGCAGGCTCCCAGGGCTAGGTAAGCAAGTGCAACACAAACTTGCCGCTCAAAGATGTGAAGCCTTCTCTTATGCAGACCGCTGAATGCACTACGAGTACATGTAGCAGGAATTGGCCTGTGAAGTCCTTGATGAATCCCCTCTGCTGATTAAATTTGCTTGGCCTGATGTGCCGGTATGTACATACGATTCAATTAGTAATTAGACACTGCCTGCATCCCTGGCTTGATTTTCGCAACAGCCAGGTAGACAGGTTCCTCTCTCATCCCGTGCTTGTTGTCAAGGTTAAGGGAGGTATCAAATCTAGCAGGAAGGCTTCAACCCAGTCATACTGCTGCAACTCCGTCATACTGCTGCAACAGCAGCACCTAAGTTCAGCCCGAAATCGAACCCTGGAAGCCAGGACAGCACAATCAGATTCCCCAGTCTCAAGACCTCATAAATCCTGCAATGCCAAACCCCAAATCGATTATAAGCCGTCAAACGAGACCTTTCATCCCACAACTCCGCAAGAGCGCACATCTCAAACGGACGTCAGCGCTTTTGCTGGAGCCTGCTCTCCATCTCCACCTCAAGCCCCACCAGGGCTGCCCGGAACTCCTTTTGGCATGGTCGTGTTGATGCTGTTGTTGCGGCTGGAGCTCCGCTTCTAGACTTTGCATTGGCCGTTGTCGCTTGTTTCGCTGTTCTGACTACAGCTCTGGTTAGACCAACTTTCTGGATGATGCAACAGTGCTGCAGTCGGTGATAACGATGGCGATGACGATGATGATGGCGGAGACGATGATCGTAAGTTGTAGCTGATCTTCCCCGCAAGTGTTTAAATGATGCTGCCATTACTATTGTTGGTACTGTCGTCGTTGTCGTTACCTTCCACGTGGTAGGTGCGAAGGCTGGTGCGAGTAGCAGGACAAATCTGCACTCAACCCAAGGCATCGAACATAGTATCAGAGACGATGGCTGATGAACACTATCCCATCCTAACACATGCATCCTCTGGAACGGTCGCAAGTGAGCTTTGAAGTGAGCAATACAACTCACAACTCAACTTCTACTCTTGTTCACAACTGTTTCTCCAATACTGGACAGATCTTGTCTCACCTGCCCTGTGTATCTTGATAGATTACCATCAGCCGTTGCTAACTGTTTATACAACTGCTGCTGCCTATAGTACCTATGATGCAGACTTGTGTTCTCTCCTCGTGCAGTCTTCACGTCAACCTAACGGCTGTTTTAATCCGCTACACTCTCTTTGGTATCGTTGCGAGCCCAGAAGTTCTTGAACCAGAAAATGTTCCAACCCGTTCGTCTGGAAATGAGGGATTCCGACAGGGTGTCATACCTGTTGAAGCAAGAGCTTGTTAGAGTATGCCACAGAGCGCCGATTGGAAATTCGTGCGGTAACCGTGGGATTGGCGACCCGCATCTAAAGCTTGAGGGCCGTTCTGTTGAAGGGCCAACACTTCGTTATTATCAGGGGCTTTGTCGATCAGCAACGTCAGTACCATGTCCACCTTGAAACTTGGTCAAGTAAGGCTTGTGAGAAGATAGTCAGAAAGCCTGAGCCAAACCCTGACATGTCAAAGGGGCTTTGATAACTAGACCTACTGTGACTGCTGATGATATAAACCCTGCATTACCTCAATGACCCTAGACTATGGGAATTATGGTATATTCCTGAGTATGGGTAATGCAGGATTTATATCATCAACAGTATGTGTATTGTCTCTACTCTAAAGCCCGCAACCTCAAACCCTTAAATCCCTAAACCCTGAAACCCCAAAAGCTTGAACCCGAAGCCTCAATCCCTTAAGACCTGAAGCCGAAACTTTAAACCCTATAAACCTTAAGGCATGAACCCTAAACCCTAAACCCCAAGCCTTAAGCCCTGAACCCTAAACCCTAAGCCGAAAGCCCTGCACCCGAGCCCTAAGTTTGCCCCTCCCAGCCCCAAGGTTCGGCCAGTCCTCGGCCGGGAGGCAGCCGTCCAGTTCGAAGTGGCAACCAAGGAATTCCTGGTCAAAGAGTTAAGGTTTAGGGGTTCGGGCTTGAGGGTTTTAGGGTTTGGGAGTTCAGGGTAAATGCTTGAGGGTGTTAAGGGCTTAGGGTCTATGATTAAGGGTTAAGGTTTAGGGTTTATGCTTAAGGGTTTAGGCTAAAGGGTTCGTTTAGCTGGTGCTATCAAACATGTTGTGTGTCTATTGTCTTGAGGGGAAGGGTTCTGGCTGAAAGCGCAAAGGACACGATTGGCACTTCTGGTTGAAGCCTGGCTTTCTGGACAAGACCTCGGGATTTCGGTTTAGGATTTATATAGAACCCCGAATCCCCTCTATAAGGACCATAAGAGCTTTACTAGAGGATACTTGGAGGCTATGGGTTTAGGATTTGGGCTTGCAGTTTTCGAGATTTGGGTTTTCGGCTGCAAACTTACCTTCAAAAGACCTTTGATGGTCTTGCTTAGGATCTCGGGTTGTGTATGGTTTAAGCGTAGGGTTCAAGACTCTGGGATTCATTGTCTGAACCCTTCTGGGTGTCTGTGTGTGTGGGGTGTCCGTTCCTTAAACTCATGGCCTTACTGAATGCATAGACTCTGGAGTTTTAGCCGAACGCATGATCCACAACCCTAAACCCTAAACATACATGTGTGTGTGTATATATATATGTATACGTACATATCGGTATATATATATATATGGTAGCATATACATATTATATACATATATATATATATATCGATTTGATATGGCCGACCTTGCGTGGAGCGGGGTCCATCTGCTTGAGCACTTGTGCAGCCTCTGCAGCTTCTGAGCGTTTGGAACACCTCGGCCGTCCCACTCTAATGTAGCGGCCTACAATAATTAGATTAGGGCTTGGGGGTATATAAGACTATAACTATAATAAGGAACCCCCAAGATAGTATAGGTACTATATTCCAGACAAAATGCTCGGTTCAGCTGCGGTTTGGGGAGTTTACATTTGCCTCAGACTTAGCAACTGGCCATTGTGGTGACATTCAACATCGCTGCCAAAACGATCAACTTCAAGAGCAGCAGCAGCAACAACAAGAATAATGGCGCAAGCAGGAGCAAACGAGCTCACAAGCACCGGCAGTAGAAGCAGCACGTGCAATAACACTGACACAACTATCACCAGTATCACGAATCACCGCCACCACCAAAGCCACCGCTCCCACTACCACTTTCTGAGAACAGCGGTAGAACTACCAGTAGCTGCTCCGTAGCAGTGCTTGTTTTGCTTCAACAGCATGCATGCTACTAATTGCAGGAGTACCCACCTCGTGGCCCCAAATGCACCTTCAATCGTAATGTTTCTGATTAGTTTTACTCGGGTCAAGCTTCAGGCGCGGGGGGTTTGAGATTTTAGGGCTTAGAATGTCAATGGTTCAGCTATACCCCTGGCTTTCAACACGGCGTCGCTTGAGGAAGAGCAGTGGGAGTGACAGAACAGTGCTCGAAACATAAGGCCAGATTGCCAAATCCCACGCCCTAAACCCTAAACCCTTAAACCCTAAACCCAAATTGGAAACTGCAAACCCTTTTCGCCTTTCCCCAGCCAGGGAGCTCTACCAGCCTGAAGCGGGAAGCATACCTTGCCGACGAATCGAGACCATATTAGTCCATAAGGATTATGAAGAGCTTCCAGAGAATACGAGACCCTAGTCTAGACCCTCTTTGAAAGCACGGGTTTAGGGTTGGGCCCGGGTATAAAACACCTCGATTGGATCGAACGTCGCGGGGACTTAACAGCTCGTCCGCGGTGCAGCGGTTTGGCTTCACGGGATGTCTAAAAAGCTGGAGTCAGGGGTCGCAACAGTCTAGGCTGCTCAGCAACACAAGCCTGCGGTGTTGTTCTACTTTCGATCCTTTTGTTGTTGCGAGAAAACCGTAACATCTGTGTGCCAAAACAGAAGCGACAGGTACGATCATGAATCGCAACCTTAAACAGCTGCCCCGACAGCACCCTCTGTGTGCTAAACCCGTCTCTAAACCCAAATCTTAAACGTTCAACCCCAAAGCCCTCCACCCAGGGTTCAGTGGTTTGGGACTGATGCTCCCTCTTGAATACTTGACTAGTCGCCTCGCGTCCTTCTGTCGTATCTAGCTCTCGACATACATATCACATCAAACCCAAGTACATCTGGCCGGTCGAGGGCACTGCTGACATTCCGAATGTGATGCTTGCGACCTTGAGCACGGTCGCAAGAGATATTCCAAGCCACAAGCTATGAACCATTCACAGAAGCATAACACCTAAAGCCCAAATACCGCAAAACCGGAACCTCAGAACCCTATAGTGAATCCCAGAAAGTTGGAACATGGGTTTAGGATGATTAGTGCTGGGATCCCCTATACTTTACCTTAAGGGCAGGAGGAAAATGATGTTCCAACTTTCTGGCTTCTACTTTAATCCTAAACCGCTGACCCGAAGTCACCAGTTTATTGCAGCCCGGTGACGGCCCCGCTGAGGCCCTCGCGGCGTTCGCCAAGCAGCGACCCATTTCTCTCCGAACCGGCACGGCTGCGGAGACACACTGGATATGGTTTGGTCTACACAGCTTGCTCCTTCTGTTGATGGACAAAATCCTGCATTACTGTAAGTACCCTAAACTATGGGAATTATGGTATATTCCTTTTAATGGGTAGTGCAGGATTTTGTCCATCAACAGTATGGTTTGCCATGGTTGGTCTACACAGCTTGCTCCTTCTTACTGCTTCATTCGGCCCCATAGGGAATAAGATGATGCTGACAAGGATGATGATGGCTTGCAAGCGGCAGGAGGTAAGGAGGATCCTGGGCAAACATCTCAGGGGCAATCAACAATCCTTTGACGTGGGTTTTAGGCTTCGCAGAAGACATGGGGAACCTACCAAACTCCCTAATGATCCTAATGCATGGTATCTGTCTTAACCGGACCCCTTAAAGCAGATCCCGACTGCTCTAACACTTGCAATTCTCATCAGTGCAAACTGATGAGAACTTGTACTGCTCTCCTGCGAATCGCTGGGTGCGAAAGGGTACAACCGGCAACTTGTTTGGGGGGAGGTAGACCCTTATATGGGTGGCTCTCGAAACTAGAGCAACTCAGAGTAACTTTCTAAGTCCCCCAATGATACGACACGCTTATTCAATCGACACCAAAACGGCTCCTAATTTCTAGTTCATGGTTGCGACAGTTTTAAAATGTTAGTTTTTATTCTTTACTGGATTTAAGTATCCGTAAAAAATGTAAAATGTTACCCAACTATAACCAAGATATAGAAGTCTCCGAAGCTATCTATCCCCTCGGCCTCCTCGGCAGATTTTGGACAAGCAAGTTCTGACCGTTGAAACCAAAGTAACATTTTGCCCACGAGCGCGGAGATGGAACTGGAAAGGAGACCTGAACACCGTTGGGTAAGGCAGCTTTCCGAACGACCGCATGACCTGTATGAAACACAAAACAAAACCCTAAACCTTGAACCCTAAACATCGTAAACATGCATCTGAGCTCCCTGCGCAAGGCCGCGCGAGAGGCGAAGGTCCCTGCTAATGCATCTTTCGCGAGCGCGTGATTTCCGTGAATCGAGATTACGTGATAAAGCACAGGTAGGATTTGAAGGTTCCGTTGAGGACATAGGGCGTATGGTGCAATTAGGCACTTGAGGGTTTGGGGCTTGTGCTTCAGTGGTAATACTTCGTTGACTTCCCCTAACTCGTGTCAACCCCGAAGATTGATCTCTAACACGCACGAATTTGTAAGGCAAACGGCCGGCCTGAGCGTGTACCGGTCGGGAAGAGATTCCATCACCTCTTCGGAAGTCTCTTGGGCTCTAGAATCTCTAGAAGGGATAGGGTGCGTGGCTTGGGGTGTCAGTTTGTTCTTATCCGCTTGTTACTACAGCCTTGCTTGTCCGATCCTAGCTTCCAGGATTCAATGTCGGGGACTGGCAAAGTCTGAGTTTCCAACACAGGGAAGCCACCAGGTAGCCTTAAGCTTCGACTCCTGCACCTCAGGCCCAACATCTCCGAAGGAGCGCCGCGCGCCACCAAGAAGACCGATGTTGTGTTCTGCAAACGCCTGACTAAAAATCAAAACTGCTTCGTAGTCATGCGCTTGTGTCGTGGTGCTGTGCCAGAATCCAGTAAGAACAGCTTTTGCTTGTCGCGAAACTGGAGAACCCCCAGTGGGTAGGGGAAATCAGAGAATCAGCAGCAGGAGGATGCAAGGACGCCCCTTCGGCTCTAGTGAAACTCCAGGCCTGACAGCCCACACAAAGCGAGTTCCTCGCCGCTTGCAACAGAAATGCAAAACAGGGTAGGGCAATAGGGATACTACGTCGATGATTTAATGGGATCTCCGGTCACACCTGCTGAAGGACGGCATTGAACTTCTGCCCCGCGAAGACCCGGCGAAGAGGCCCAAAAAGCTCATCCAAGGCCGTCCTGAATTGGTCGGAGCATTGCGCTTTTCAGGCTCGCAGAGGGTCCACTGGTGCTACTGTGGTGCTCCTCGCAACGCTTTCAGCTCAGGAGAAGTCGGTGTATCTCGGCAAACGCCGACTCTCTACGGAGTCCTAAACGCGCGTGCCTTGCTACATGCTCAACTTCCCCGTTTTTGTATCGCTCACTGGGCTCTCGCTCTCTCTCTCTCTCTCTCTCGGGATTCCTCCCTGATCTACAACCGCCGGCCATACACCACTCGATAGCTTACTTACGTGCTCTGAGGTTTCGTCCTAGTCTCAAAACTCGGCCTTACAAGCCTTCGGCCCACAAGGAGGACCTCCCACAAGCAGTTGACGTACACCCTGAAGCCGAAGTCCCTCGAAACCCCTCCGAAGAGTCTGCTGCTTGAAGCTGGTCCTCTCCATCGTCGGCTCAATCTCACGCAGAGGCTGCAAGATGAAACCCACAATGGGAATCTGAAGGGCCTTGGCCAGAGACTTTAGGATTCTTAAGTTCGCGTTCGGGCTTGCATTTTCGATGTTAAGTGTCCGGGCTTCGGGAAGGAGATCTCTCAGCTTCAATTCCAAGAGCCGACTTTGATGGCTTTCAACTGCGTTTTAACACGCATGTGGCTTCTGCTGCTTGCCTTATACATTCCTAACTCCATGCAGCCGCTAAGCCCATGCATCTATGCGATGGAGGTCTTAAGAGCAAGATGCCAGGGTCCCAGTCTTAATGGAAATTTCCCCGCCTCCGCGAGGAGCCCAGTACCTAGCATGTGTCCCTCCGGAACGGGTCATACTCGGATATGCTGTGCGGTCGACCTGTTTTACTCTGAGAGAGCAAAACGACCCCTGCCTCTGAAATGATCATGGCGACGTGGATCATCAGGAAGCCAAAGACGATGAATGTCGGTCTCTCCTGGAAAACGGTGATCGCAGCAGAATTAACTCTGCTCTCCAACCGGCTTGCTTCGGTGCATAGAACGATGTAACATGGTGGTCCCCTAATTCTTATTCCTGCAGGTTTGGGTTTGGGGTTGCGATTGACTGATTCCTGAGCCGCGAGGCCAAGTTATGACGACCACCACGTGTGGACAGAAGCGGCGCCCGTCCAGAAGTGGCTTACTGTAGCGTCACCCGCCGAAGCGATGCGACTTACTCTACAGCTTAGGGAAATACAGATCTGTTATTGAATATTATATGGATCCCCGGCAGGGCCTCCCATGCCCAGTGGAAGAAGCACCCTTCTGAGCTGAAGAACTCCACCTGCAACATTGGGTGCAAACCGCGAAGCTTGCTCCAATTGATACTCCTAAACTCGTGGCAAAGAGCAAGTTTGGCATGCCTGAAGCAGGGGTTTTAAACCCCAGCTTCTTCCAGCATATCATAAACTGTGCTTACGATGTACCGACTTGGACCGTGCATCTTCAAGTCCACGAGACCTTGACTGCAAAAAAGAGCCCACGATATCCAGACACCAAGTCTGATCGTCAAACATATGGAAATCTCAATTCGAAAACAGCCTTTCCAGTCCCAAACACATCGAATCCTACCCCGCCTGGGATTCGAAGCTCTAACACCCCAAAACCAAGGCTGCAGCATTTATCATAGGTATACTAGGCAGAACCCTGACACCGACAAGCCCGGCAAGAAATCTCTGAAATTTCGAAGCTGTACGTGCACCCAGCCTCGGAGCGAGAAAAGACGAGGGCCTGCAGAGCCAGAGAATCCTGCCCAAGACCTGGGCTTACGGTTGCGGCTGATAAGGATCAGATCCAAATGGTTAAGGGGGCGTGCCTCGGAGGCTAGCGACTTGTCCTCGGAGAACCCGAGCCAGCGGTAACCATAAAGCGTGATTCATCCTACACCCTAAAATATACATGTGTGTATATATACATATATATATATACATACATACATGTGTATATATATATATGCTTTATCTATATATGCATGGGTTCCTTAAACACTCAACCTTTAAACCCTGCAACCTCTGGGCCTCCCGACTGAGAACAAACCGCGCCATATCCCCGGAGACGCGGCGCGAGGTGTCCCCGCCGCAGGGCCGGAATCGGAGCCGACCCTGGTAGGGAAGCGGAAGCTCCTCCGGGGAGGTGCCAAACTCTCGAATTGCCATTCCTACGGTTGATGATATAAATCCTGTATTACCCATAATAAGGAATATACCATTATTCCGTTAGTTTAGGGTCCTTAAGGTCATGCAGGATTTATATCATCAACAGTATAGGGTTTTAGGGTGATGATCATAGAGCGAAAGCCATTCGTAGGGTTTTAGGGTGATGATCAGAGAGCGAAAGTTCCGAAGGTTAGGGTGGCATCTGTGGCGCACCACTCAGGCAAGACGGTTTTGGATCCTGGAGCAGGGCCATTCGTATTTTGCAGGCTCAGCCATCACACCAGAAAAGATTCGTCATACACCCTGCTGAAAGAACAGCATCATGTTGTCTTCGGAGATGCGTGACACAGAAGTACAATATTACACCGAAAAGTCCTCGGCAGCAGACTTCACAAAGTTCTTCCACAGCAGCTCGGTGACAAGAACCACATCGCAGTTGTGATACAGGATCAGTCCTGGCCACAGTTTTCGAAACACCAGTGCTTGCAGATTGGAGTTTGCACACACCACCAAACACCTCAAGCCCTGCAACGCACCAAAGTGACCTCTTCACGTTTGATCCTTTCGGAGGCCTCAAAAGGTGGGATGAAAGTAGGAAGGATCAAGGATCCCTTGTATAAAGACTCTTTTTTGGGGATTTCCCCGCCTGCCTTCATCCCGCCGTTGCAGCCCTTGGATACTGCAGGGCCCCAGTGGTCCTCGGGCCAACGCCACAAACGGCTGAACGTCGCCTCGTGTCCCTCGCGTCATCAGCATGACCTCTCGGAGTGCCTAATTTAGGTCCCCTATATACTTAGAGGAGGGTCTTGGGGTGTATTATACTTAGAGGGGGTCTTGGGTGTATTGTTACGGTGGATGATAGAAATCCTGCATTACCTTAAGGACCCTAAACTATGGGAATAATGGTACATTCCTTATTTTGGGTAATAAACTCGACATGAAGACAATGCGAGGCAAGGTCTAATTCGTGCTCATGGTGACAAATATGATACCTCATTCCGTATGTACACGAAATTTCCAGGCTGGAGCAGCCTTAGTTGTCTTCCGAGGTTTCCTGAAGCTGTCTCTGTGATCGGACAAAGAATATACGGAAAGATGCACATGCCAGACTTTGCACCTGGTCAGATGAATTCACTATCAACATACAAGCTCGAGCTTACATAGACATATGTACCCGGATGCACATGCATGCATGCAACCGTGTAATGCATACATGCATGCTTCCAGATCTACACAAATGCAGAAACTACATGGTTTCCATAGCACGCTCAAGCAAAACTACCCTCATTCGCCTCGAAAAGATGCACGGCAGGGTTGCTTCATGAAGGTACATCGGCTCCGGTTTTTACAGCAAAATTTGAATGCTACTGGGTCTACGTCCAAGAATGCTGTAGCAACTGTAGTACGTCATATAACTGAAAGTGCAGATGCGTCCTTACTTTGGGGATGTGGGCAGTTCGGGATTAGCCGAATGACGTTACGTTGTTGGACTCCGACTCTTGCTATTCAGGACCTCCATTTCTGTTACAATATAGGTATCTCAAAATGTTCAGCGTGAGCCCCCAATAGCCAAACAGCTTTAAAGCGCTAATTAAACCCTTAACGACCCTAAAGGCACTAAATAGGTATCTTAAAGGAACCCTTAAAGGATCCCTTGCACGTCTTTGTGGTGCCTTGGGTCGACTGGAGTTGGTCACCAAAGATCCGAGAGAGGATCTCGTATCCTCCTGGCTGCTGGGTGAGAAGTTGTGCTGACGGGGCTTTAGGATTTGGGGGTTTCCGAAAATGGGGGACTGAATATAGTACCCTAAATAGTAGGATCCTAATCACAAGGACCCCAAAATAAGGTACCCCTAATTTTCGGAAACTCCCATTTGGGGTTTCTACGGTTAGAGATGAAGGCGGAGGCGAGATTGATTTAAGCTGTTCACCCAAAAACCCGAACCCTAAACTCTAAAGTCTAAAGGGCTCAGAGGGCTGGCAGCGGGTCCTGCCGTGAGGGCTCCGGTCGTGACGGGCGCTCGAGCATCGGCATCGACAGGTTTTCCTGCGATTGGCCCCCTAAACCCTAGACCCTAGACCCCTAAACCCTAAACCCTAGACCCCTAAACCCTAAAGCCCCAAACCCTGCACCCTAAAACCATAAACCCTAAACCCCTAAAACCCTAAACCCTGGACCCCTAAACCTAAACCCTAAACCCAGAAAATATCAGGACCCAAGCAGATGGGCCTTGTTTTGGGTACATATGTTACAGGTAAGTGTACTTCATTATTGGACCTGTTGCCGTTTTTACTCACTCAATTGCTTCCTCCGTTGGTTTTATGGAGAAGAGCTAGGAATTCTGGAAACCTGATGATTCGAACTGAACAACCAGCTACCCTCTGAAGGAACAGGCTTGAGACCCAAGTCCGGCCAAACGTCACCCGAAGATTGGAGGACAGTTGGTGTGGTGTCCCCATCAACCGCCTATCTGAGCATTGCACACCCACGGCTTGTCTTCCGATGTTCTTGGCGATGGTACTATAAAAGCTCTAACAGTTTCAATAAGGTCGTGGCACACCTCTTCAGACCAAATCTTACCTGTGAGAAGCCCGTGGCTCTCAGGGCTGACGTGTCAATAGGTTTTGGGCAGCCTGAGTGCTGGCTCTGCTCGCCAGTGCGGGTGGACGCACGATTACTGCAGCTTGGCCCAGGCCAAGATGTTACGGTACGACGACCCGACCATGAGATGATCATGATGCTAATGGCGACGATGATGGCAGTGAAGAAGCGCAGCGTGACGCAGACGTTCAACGGTGGTGATACTTCGCTCGCAGGACAGTCGCGGTGTTGACTCGTTGAGGACACGCCTGATTCCATGGGCCCCACCCACAGATGCTGAATTGAGCCTCGCAGCCTCAACTCCAAGCTCCCCACCCTCCACCCTAAATCGGAAACCCTAAAATCCAAACACTCCTTGGACTCCACTCCCCGAATCCCGCAACCCCCAAAGATCAAACTCCCTCTACTCCTGATTATACCCCATGCCTCTAGCGGGGGCTTGGAGGCGACGGAAGATGCCAGCGAGACCATTGCCGTGGAGCGGTCCTTGGTGCCAAGACAGAACATCTCCTCAAAGTCCCTATGTAATCATACTACAACATATTACCAACAAGCGCTAGTTTTGTGAGCTTTTTGGATTGAGGGTTTACAGCCGAAGTTCGACTATAGGGTTTCATGACGTGCGGGGAAATGCTACGGACGCCTGACGTTGGGACTCCGATACTAGTCTTTCGGTAACAGAGGGCTCACTGTGGTCAGGGTTTTGGGTGCAAGACTGAGGATTCTGGGCGTATGCGTGAAGGTTAGTCTCCACTCTAAACCCTGAACCTGAAGTCCTACATCATCCTTTTCAGGGTTCAGGGCTTCGCTTATCTCTGGAAGCCCCAGATAGTAGGATCCCTCGATACCTTGGCAGAGGATATCGCATGTTGGGAAACTGGGTGAATACACAAAATCCTAAACCCCAAAACCTGAATCGAGCCTAAACCCTAAAGCCCGAACCCTTAAACCCAAACCCCACGACCTGAACTCCGACTCAGCCCCAGGGCCTCAGGAAGCATCGTCGTGGCCGCGGAAAGCCGGCCCTTCGAGAGAGCGGTGTCTGCCTACGGCCAAGAGCAGACTGAGGGCCCCTTCAAAGTCGGAGATAAATACTCTTGCTCCTGTTTTGTCGCAAACAGTTGCTAGAGAGTGTTGGTGTGAGAGTTTTCAAGATCAGCCCTTGGTGCTGGAATATTACAAGAGGGTTTTACGCTTTTGATTGGGTTCTTATCCGGTTTTATGAAGCATTCAAGCATCTGAATCTTTTGTTTAAAGGGTTTCATCCCAGAGGCTCCAAAACCTCTTAACTAAGGAATGCGCTGCAAATCATCTTAACTGTCCCCCTTTGAACGAACATCTTGATGCTTGTGGAGTCTCTGGTATGGTATCCGAAATCCGAAAAGAAGGGAGGTCTGGGGGGTCCTTGCACGGTTGGGCTTTTGCCTGTAAGGGTATTCTTGGGGGCCGAGTGGATCACAAGATTGGCAGTGTTTCTGCAATGGTTTTCACAGGCCTGGAGCGGGAACCTCTTATCGTTTTAGGCTGCTGGTGTGTGGTACAAGCTGAGCTACCATGAAGCTATTTCCTTTCTTACCATCAACAGCTCCAACTTGTCCTGTATCGTCACACATTAACCATTAATGCCATAACCTCTCCCTGAATCCTAAAAAAATGAACCCCTCAACAGTGAACCCTGAACCTGGACCTTCAACCTCGAACCCTGCGCCCTGAAGCCCTTGTTTGCCCGTTCGAAGACCTCTGTTCTCAAGAGCAGGAAGGATGGCTTTCGCACGGTGGGCGGCGCCTAGCGCGAGCAACATTAGCAAGCCTCTTGATTGCAAGCATCCTTCAAGATGGATTGTGCAATGCAAAAAAGCTTGGAGTTCAGGTGTCAGGCTGGTTCCCTAGCCTACACAATTACCGCACTAAGCCTGAATTCTCAAGGCTAAGCCGGATGGGCGGATAGAGTGCTACGCGTTTTGGTGCAGGCGTTCATTGTGTTTCGAAGTCTTGAGGTTCGTGGCTTAGAAACTGTATGGCTCATGCTTCGGGGTTCAGGGTCTTGGAGGTATGCAGTTTCAGGGTTTCGAGCCTTGGAGCTTCACGCCTTCGGTGGAAAGGAAAGGGGCCGATGTTTCCATCAAGGTGTGGAAGTCGCTTCCACAAGATCATCAAGAAGACGAAACAACACGGATTGCTCAGAACCCCAAATACCGCCCAAAATCCCTTCGAATTCCCCAACCTCTGCGTCAGATCGGGTCCACCGCGCATTTCGCGGCGGGGATCCATACACAGCCTGTGCTCGAGGGTGTTTTTCTCTGATACTTTTATTATATGCCCTTGGTAAGCTTCTGTCTCTCGGGAGTGATTGAGAGGTTTTCAAGCTCAGCCACTCCGCACTGGGGGTGTTTTGAAAGCTGCAGCACCGTAACAGATGAACGAATAACTTGAGACCTTATGCGGGGCGAGATGGGTTCAGTATCGGCTCGATGCATGTCCTCCCCTTTGCTTTGCATAGGAAATAAGCTACCAGATCCGAAGGATCCGATCCTCTGACTCTGCCATATCCCGCAATGAGCCGGCATTTTGATCATGACCTTTTCACTCATGATTAGCACCTTACGACTAGCGGAACCCAGGACCGTAAAATACAAACCCGGCAACATTCAAAACTTCCTTGACCATGCTCGAGGCAAGCTTTCTCGAAAACGCCCAGTAAGCCCAGGAATAGCAAACCTACCCCGCCTGTATTGCCCCTTCGGGAAAAAAGGCTTTAACACCGCCACCCAGGAAGCCTCTGAGGTTGCTGGGTCGCTGAGCAACAGCCGCCAACGCTTCTTTCGAGCGAGGTCCTGCGATGGACTTTGCGACAAAACGAGGTTGAGAAGCAAGCATCGACGGATAAGCACACACACACAGAAGGAAGCAAATGCGCGTGCACCTGGCAGAAACGACTGGGATAGACCTGGTACGCTTGTTCTCCCAGCTCGATCCCAGCATACCCGAGCCTAAAACTGCATCGACACCGGACGTAAAGGAGGTCAGAAGGCACTAACTGACTTGTGCTGAACCACGTTATGATGAAAAAAACGCGAAAACCCCACACCCTTAGAGCCCTAAACCTTAAACCCCAAAGCTGCAGGATGGGACCTTCGCCTCGATCTCGGCGAAAGCCACGGGACTGTCGAGCACCAGGCGGGTGGCGGGTGCACCCGTCCGGTCGATCACCTGCTAAAAAAAGCTGGGAACCTATAACTAAACTTTTGGCTCCAGAATGGAAATACCTCATTCGGGGGTTCTCTCCATGAGGATATTGTCCCTTTTTCTGAAGCTCCAGCAGTAAACTCTGTCCCATGATGTCAGCCCCAAAATCGAGACCTGAAGCCCTGTAGCCCTAAGGCATAGTATAAGGATTTCAACCCTCGACACTTTGTCATCAAGGGCTGGGCTGGGCCCGAAGCCACAGCCTCAATCACAGACAACACACGGCGCACAATGTATACTAAACCCGAAAGCCTTAAAGTCCGAAAGTCTCGATACTCGAAGCCTCAAGAAGGTAATTCGGCTGAGCCAAGATTCAAGATCCGGAGGCGTCAACCTTCAACCCTGAACCCCGGACACAAACCCCAAACTCCCAAACCCGACACCCTGAGCCTTCAACCCTAACTTCAAAGCCTCGTAAACCCGCAATCCGGCGCCGACCTCAAACCTCAGGCGACGTCCTTCGGTAACGTCCACCTGTGGCGAGGTCGAGGGCCCTTTTTCGGCCTTCAACTAAAAGCTCAGAATCCCCATAAACGTGTTCATCGTCCCAGCGCAGCTACTCAACCCGCAAAAATCGATGCGTGGGCTACCTTGGCTCAGACTCACCCGAGACCCTAATCTATCAGAGGCTACCAACAAACACCACTGTAGTTCTTGGCAGCACCTGGCTGAGCTTACATTCTGCTGGAACAAGGTTTTAACAGGACGCTTTCTATTGGTAACATATGAAAGTAATTAATCAGGAGAACAACCTCCTTCTGTGAAATCGCCTTTGGCCAATGGACTCCCCCGTGTCAACAAAGCTTCGGAGCCTCGAAATTCTAAACTCTGCCATACAGACGGGCTTGTGCCCGATCCACACCGTTATGAGTGTGCTGAGGCACGTCGTTTTGCAGATCACCGCAAACTGGCCGGATTCTCGTTTCCGAGGACCAAGATCGCAAGAGCGATCGAGGCATCGTAAGGATCTTGGGTTCATAGGGTTCAAGGAACGGGCCCGGGCCCCTCCGACCCAGCTGCAGTTTGAGACGTCTGGTCACTATGCATGTGCCAGAATGTAATCGGATATCTTATGATTCATGATGGACTCCGCAACTTAACTTTGCAGGTCCTTAAGTACTTCAGCACTTAACACTTATACTTGTGGCCCCATAGACCAAAGCCATACCGGACAAACGGGGGGGTCTTGGCTACCGCAGCTGGGAACTACCGGTCTATGCTCTCAGGGCTGCCACAAACGGCATGCCCAGGTGTTGGGACCACTCGCGCTGGGCCGAGAGCTGGACGAAGCGCTTCCAGTTGTTCACGAGCTCAGGGCCGGCTGCGGGAAGCGCCTCAATGAGCAGCCGGAGTGAACGTTGTTTGAATCTGTAGCGGGACTGATCGATCTTCTCGACGTGCTCTCTGACGTCTGTACTCCTGCCTGCCTCAGATCCTTGCCTTGCGTCCACCATCCTTGGAGCTTACCCTCCGGACCTTCTGCCACCATGATGTTCGAGTGCCAACCGTATGGGGCCACCACCGACTTGGCAATGTGTTGGGAGTTTGCTTTCGAGCAATCCACGACCCGCCACCCACTAGGAATATCAACCACCAAACCATACATATCATCACCAAGCTCGGGCCGGTGGCCACACGGAGAAGATGCGGCCATCATACTGGATGCAGTTCTGACTGGGCAGTGGGATTGCTTCCCCGCTCACCTCCATGGACTCTTCGTGCTTGCCATAAATGACGTCAATCTTGTCACCGTGCATGACCGTGTGGTAGGCTGCGTAAGTCGTGGTAATCCTCTTTCCGGTATGTTTCTGTTGCATGAAATGGACAGCTTTGCCATCATCGCGAAGGTTAGCAACCTTCAATGGTGCTGTTTCAGCATCCGTGAGTTCGAGCAGCTGCTGCAGACTCTTGACCGCCTCATCCCAGTGTTCAACCCGATAGCCTTTGTGCTCGACAAAGCGGCGCCCGCATGAGAGTGGCAGCTCCCTGTCCAGTGAGCCAGGATTTAGCGCTGTTTAGCTTGCTTTGGAGCTTCTCCGAGAAGCTTGCCTGTCGCCACTCAACCTGGCACGCAGGACGCCACGTCTACATAGCAGTCGACGAGAATCTCAGAACCTACTTGAGTCTACATGGCTATCACAACATGAGAACCCTCACATAGCCCCGTCAGCCTTGAGGCGCGGGTCGGGATGTTGACTGTGGTCCGTCAGGAAATCTTCGATGCCAAGCTTCGTGGCATCAAGCTGCAGGACTTCTCCATCTTGCTCATAGGCGAGATGGAAGTCTGCAATGCTCATCCCCGCCTTCACGAACACATCATGCAGGTATTCCCTGCCCGGCTTCCACATGAAAGTCTCTTTTGCACCTTCCTGGTCTTGCTCGTGAAACACGATTTTGACACCCTTCCCCGCGGGCCATGTCACGCCACCGCCGGGCTGGACGCCCGCCATCGCGCAGAACTTCTGCCATGCCAACGGACCATACCTCAGCTCTGTGGATCGGAGAAACAACCGGCGCAGTAGAACTCTGATGCCGTCGCATCAACGAGAATTGCAGAAGAGGCACTTCACAGCAGAAATGAAAGCAGTAGCTGCAGATGCGACGGCAACATTCATGTCTGGGCCAGCACAGGGCTGTGCAGAGAGGGTCTGCCCGAAGCCGGCATTGTAAACCCGGGCGGGAGAGCAATGCCGAGCCAGCTGGTCCAGTCTGTGCATCTTACTGCGTGGGATGCGCCGAGAGGTCTACGGGAATGTCGGCCGAAGTGTTAAGCCAAATGCTATCGTATGGCCCATGTCTGCGATGGGGCAAGACTGCCGGCTATGGATGCCCAAAAACGACCTGCGCACGCAAGCACTGGGACGTTCGACCTTGCATGAGTGGCTCCTGTTGGGTATGTCAAGCTGGGATGTCCGGTACACGGACTGAGACAGCAGAGCTCAGGCTTCGGGCTCCGCACCTTTAGGCTTATCGGGTTGGGGTTTCAGTTTGCAGGTCAATGTTCAGGCTCTACAAAGTGTCCTTGGATGTGTCTGCCCTGTTTCCCTTCGGCGGCCTTGGGTGAGGATCCGGCAACAACCCAGCACTAAACTCCTGGATATCCTGTGGAACCGGGCTTTAGCCGTGGGCTGGTGCACAGTCACGTGAAAAACTCCGTTGCCTGTGAGAACTGTGAGAAGCGATTTTGTCAAACAGTCACAGACAGCCGGAACAGTAACTTTGCGAGGTTGAAGAGCACACAAACCCTTATGTGACAATGGTTCGCACAAACCCACTTCACATAACCAGTTGTGTATACACGTTTGCACTAACATGCACCAGTCCTGAGCACAACATTTTGAGTAGGATGAGCGCGAAAACAAGGCATCACTCCCACTCCACGTGACAGAACCGTTCAGCACTCTGCCTCCAGCGCCTCCGTGGGGGCAAAGAAGTTCAAACACACGACCGCAACCTCTGCCAAAATGATCCCAAGAATCTTCCGCTTCCTTACGCTTGACACACTGAACCAGAAGCCCTTGAAGTCACAACTCCCCGAAGCCCTGAGCCCTCAAAGTGTCCTCTGCGCACCGTTTATTGCGGCTTACATTATGATGCAGCATGGTTTTCGTTGAGACGGAACACCTACTTTCGAAGCCAGAGCCTTAACCATGAGAACAACATCCTCGCCATTGCTCCCCTGTTTCTCATGCCATGTCATGTCAAATTCATGTCGAAACGCTTTTTGCCGATAAACTCTCGGGTAAATCTGTTCCGGCACGCGGTGGTGCAGGTGGTCATAAAGCTCGGAAGCGTGTGTTCCGAGGACCAAGTTCATAAGAGCAATCGAGTTTAGTTTGGAGGATTTATAGGCTTTGACGAGGACCGGGCCCGGCCTGCTGATAGCTGCGCTTGGAAACTTCCGGCGGCTCTCCACTACGAGTATTTGCGCATGGACCATGCCTGTGAGATGGACTCAAAAACAATGCCAGGTCTTGAGTCCGAAACTGAGCCTTCCAAACTTGGACTGTGGTGGCTACCCCTTCGGTCTACGCAGGTTTAGATGTGCTGAACTGTATAATCTATACCCGTGTGTATGGGGGTCATGATCATAACGGTCACTGCAGTGCATTGGTAGCTGAACCCACAGACCAAAGCCATACAGGGCCGTCTGCAGCGTGGCTCCACGAATGAAACCTCATGGCACTGCAAGTGTCATGCCCAGGCGCTGGGACCACTCGCGCTGAGCGGAGAGCTGCACATAGCGCTTCCAATTGTTCACGAGCTCGGGGCTGGCTGTAGGAAGCGCCTCGATGAGAAGCCGTTGAGAGTGGCACAACTCGAAGTGGAAGCGGGACCCGTCGATCTTCTTCACCGTCGACGTGCCCTCAGCAGCTCCTGCTTTGGATGTCGTCGCTGTCCACCAGTCTTCGAGCTTGCCCTCCGGACCTTCTGTCACCAAATATAACGCATGCCAGCCGTATGGAGCCACCACCCACTTGGCAACGTTTCCGAAGCTTTCCTGGGAGGAATCTACCACCTTCCACCCACAAGGAACATCAACCACCAACCCCGCCATATCTTCTCCGGCAACTTGGCTGTGCGGATGGGCCGGCGGCCATACGGAGAATGTGCGGCCATCATACTGAATGCAGCTCTGACTGGGCAGTGACGTTGCTTCCCCGCTCACCTCCATGGACTCCTCGTGCTTTCCATAGATAACGTCAATCTTGTCACCGTGCATGACTGTGTGGTAGGCCGTGTATGTGGTGGTAATCCTCTTTCCCGTAGCTTTCTGCTCGATGAAATGGGCACCTTTGCCCTCATCACGGATGGTAGCATTCTTCAATGGCGCTGTGTCAGTGTCCTTGAGCTCGAGCTCCTGCTTCAGCCCGTCGACTGCCATGTCACGCCAATGATCATGTTGAGCCTTTGTGATCGACGAAGCGGCGTCCACATGATCCGCTCGAA
Source organism: Symbiodinium sp. clade A Y106 (assembly GCA_003297005.1). Lineage (NCBI taxonomy): Eukaryota > Dinophyceae > Suessiales > Symbiodiniaceae > Symbiodinium > Symbiodinium sp. clade A. The sequence continues at coordinate 107,552 of BGNK01001347.1, read as the reverse complement.
ACAATTTTCCCACCGTTCTGTTCCACTTTGGTCTGTGCCTTGGTGCGAGAGATGACTCGTGCTGTGGCTTTGGGGCTTTAGCCCATCATTCAAGGCTTCCTGGGTTGCAGAATCCCACACGTCTCTCCAAGGAGCAGTACTGACACAGACCTCTTCAAACGGTATCCAGTGCAGGCAGGGCGCATCCTGCACGGCTTCATCAGCGGCAGCTCCCTGCCCAGTGAGCTTGCTTTGGAGCTGCTCCCAGGTGCTTGCCTGACGCCACTCAACCTGACACACAGAAAGATACATCCACATCGCGGCCAATCAGAATCTACATGCTGCCACAACAATTTTCAGGACTCCCATATTGACTCTGTCGGCCTTGAGGCGTGGGTCGGGATGTTGACTGTGCTCCGCCAGGAAATCTTCGATGCCAAGCTTCGTGGCTCAAGCTGCAGGACTTCTCCATCTTGCTCATAGGCGAGATGGAAGTCTGCAATGCTCATCCCCGCCTTCACGAACACATCATGCAGGTATTCCCTGCCCGGCTTCCACATGAAAGTCTCNTCAAGCTGCAGGACTTCTCCATCTTGCTCATAGGCGAGATGGAAGTCTGCAATGCTCATCCCCGCCTTCACGAACACATCATGCAGGTATTCCCTGCCCGGCTTCCACATGAAAGTCTCTTTTGCACCTTCCTGGTCTTGCTCGTGAAACACGATTTTGACACCCTTCCCCGCGGGCCATGTCACGCCACCGCCGGGCTGGACGCCCNATTCCCTGCCCGGCTTCCACATGAAAGTCTCTTTTGCACCTTCCTGGTCTTGCTCGTGAAACACGATTTTGACACCCTTCCCCGCGGGCCATGTCACGCCACCGCCGGGCTGGACGCCCCTATCGCCTGGATCTTGCGCAATGCCAAGGGACCATACCTCAGCTCTGTGACACCGGTCCAGACCTCTAATGCCGTCGCATAATTAAGGGAAACTTGCAGCAAGGCACCTCAGCGCAGACATGGCAGCAGGAAGAGTCTTGAGGAGAGTTTTCATGCGCAGAAGTGACGCAAATGCCTCTGCAGACAGGCTGTGCCCGAAGTGGGGCGTACAAATCCCAAGCAAGATACGGGCGTTGATCCGCGTCGAGCCAGCTGGAACATCCTCTGCATCTTACTGCGAGGGAGCGCCGGAAAGTCAACGGGAATGTCGGGCAAAGTCTGGAGCCAAACGCTGTGGGATGCTCCACGTCTGTGTTTGGGTAGGATGCGGCTACCGGCTACCTATAACCGTAGCAAAAGACTTGAACGAGGTTTAAATGCATGCAAACAGATATGCATGCCACAATCAGATGTACAGTATAGCATGCATCAAGCCTGAGCAAAATCCATCACCATTCGGCATTCGGCCTCCAGCGCCTCTGTGGAAGCAAAGGCCACAGAGCCTTTATCATCCTCGCCACTTTGGCTTGGGCGTGGGCATCGGCGCGGCTTGCTTACACATGCTGAGAATCTGAAACTCAGGTTGTCCAGGGCCACGGGGTCTCAAGCTGTAAGATCGCGGTCGCAACCAGTAGTAGTGCCGAAACGGCAGTAGTAACAGTAGCAGAAGCAAAGAAGCAAGGTGGAACAAGAAGAAGAAGAAGTAGCTGTCGCCGTTGTCGTCGTTGACAGTAGCACTTACGTTGGCAGCAGTGCCGGTCGAGTCAGTGGGTCCTGGACGCCCTCTCGGATGATGGTGTCCGGCCTTATCAGCATTCTGGGCAGGGGTCCATGTGCATGGCTTTGAAGGGCTTGTACTGAGTGTTGGGTGTGTATAGAAGTATGTATGCATGCATGCATACATGTATGTGTGCACGCGTATGTGCATGTGCATGTGCATGTGCATGGGCATGGGTATGTGTATGTCCATGTGTAATTATGTACTTATATATATATATAGACATGGTTCACAGTAGATGTGTAGATGTACACATACATTATGTAGGTATGCATAAACATATAATATAATATAATATATATATATATAATATATAATATAATATAATATAATATATATATAATATATAATATATATATATATATATATTATATATAAAGAGAGAGAGAGAGAGAGACGCACGCATGTACATGTCTGTATACATATCATAAGCACAAGCTCATGTAATGAAAGACTGTACGTAAAACTGTATAGCTTCTAAGGTTCTACAGAGTACACCCAGATCTGAAACCGTGGAAGACGTAAACCTATTGGAGCCAGGAGCCTGCCATCACCTGGCAGAAGCTTCACGCGGATCCATACCTGCCTGTGGGAGGACCGTGGAACAAGCACTCAGGGACATGGATTCACGGCTTTCCGGTGTTACGGATTCCAGCTTCAGAAAGTACAGGGTCAGGGCGGCTTTAGGGTCTTTGCAAGGACACTGCGACCGAAGCAGTACTTAAGACCATTTCGAAAGGCTTTGGACTCGTGGACACATCTGGAAAGTCTAGTGCTGCATGCACAGAAGCCGGATCCGACTTAGAATCGCCTGGGCTGGTATCTCCGGCAGCAGAGCTGATGCCACCTGAAAAGCTCAAGGGGCCGAGGGAAGCCAAGGCTTGAGAGTTTGGGACTGAGGGGTCACCCTCGGGCTAAGGACCGTCATGACTTCGTTCGTATGTTCGGAAAAAAGTGCCTGACAATGAACAGAGTACGCCTCTCTCACAATGGAAACCCTAGCCCTGAAACAGGAGCGCTGAACTCCAGAACTATCCAACTGATCGTTTCGGAAAGTCCAAACAACACGATTCTTAGTAAGGATCCTCAAACAAGGAGCCCGAAAGAAAAAAACGATAGGGGCAAGGCCTCGGTGCGTGCCGAAGCGGCAGATCGACCTCAGCTTGAGGGCGAAAGCTGTGGCAACTAATGCTTATAGGATCAACTAGACCGTCTAGACCCAACCAATGACCATATCTTGACAATAACAGTACCAGTAACAAGAGCGACAGCTGCAAACCGAACCAAAGAGAAACAGGCTTTGGTCTCATGACAGAGTCAACCCTAAACCCCTAAACCCTAAACCCTAAACCCTAAACCCTAACCCCTAAACCACCCTAAACCCTATAAACCCCAAACCCTAAACCGCTCATGAGTTGCAAGGCGCCTCCAAGCTCTGAGCCCTTGAACCCCACGGGGCCAAGGCACAAAGACCCCTACAACCACCGAGCTCGATTACCGTAACTTTACCCGTCTGGCTTAAGGCATGGAAGGTTTTCTAGAGCATCAGACAGCCCATGCAACAGGATAGACAAAGGCGATAGCTGAGATGCGCCTTTAATTTTGAAGCGAACCTGCAGCGCCGGAAATAAGGTTAAGCGTCCTCTGGACTATGTTACTGGCATCGGTACAAGATCATAGATCAAAGAGCAATAGGCGCGACGACATGTGTAAGTGTCCGGGCAATGGCCACCGAACCGGCAGGGGCCTCAGCCGTCAGCCAATCAAGCTTTGAGTGGTCCAAGTCATGTCATAAGGATTGCCCAGAGCTGCAAGTATTAATCGGGCTCATGGGTGAAAGATTTTAAGGTTTATGGTTTGAGCTTGAGGCTTTACGATAAAAATCGCTTCGCAACTTGGGAGTGGAGCTGAATGGATTGTTGGCTTTGGGAGTGAGTTGGCCTTACGGATTGTGGCAGGATTGCCATAAAATCTTGACCGTTACAGCTTGAAGCTAGCCATCAGGAGGGGCGTGCATGCCACGAGGCACAATCTCGAATGGTGGGAAGGCTTAGAGTAAGGGCTCAGGCGCTGAGGGGTCATGGGCTTTGGTTTGGGGCTGAGCGCTTAGGGAGTAGCAGACCGTGCATGCCAACCATGCGAGACGCTAGTTAACTTAGTACCCCGAGTGTCGGTGTGCAGCCCTCGAAACGGAGTACTGAGACATCGACCCCTGGCTGGCAGCCGTCGGCCCAGACCCGTAGAGTGGTCATTGATGCAAGGAGCCATCCGTTCCGAGAAAGTTGAACGGTTGAACGCACTTCTCGGAAATGGAGGGCTGTGGAGTCGGGTCAGTGTGGGCTTGGATGTTGGCTTCGTGCGGGTTCGTAAGGCTCTTGTTGCAAGTATATGCTCAAAACATCTGCTGGGCTGACAGTCAAAGTTGCAGGTCGGGGCTTCCCGGGGGGTTTTCGAGTTCAGGGTACCGTGCTTGGTGGTTTGCGGCATGAGGACATCTCTTGAGCCTCAAGGCATGGCTTTGGCAGACATGGTCGGTTTCATGTAGATGTGTCATGCCTAAAGTAGCTGGCAAATTCGCATCATTCACTTCTTGAGTTTCCTCAACAAGACTTGCCCGAGATCTTGCCTGTTAACTCAGCTGAGCAGGAACGTAGAAGCGAGGTTCGGATAGACATTCTATGTTAAGCCTACTGAGACAGTATATACTCTAGCGTTAAAGTAGTCCCCATATAGGTACTTAAGTATATACTACTTGGGTACATGTACCCTTAGGGCAGAGATCAAAGAAGTGAGGTCATCCGATAAGCTCCTGTCCGGGGCTCAAAGAGAAACTTTTTTTGCCTTGAGCGACGGGTACTCCGGGGAGATGGACGAAGCCCTGCTTTGCCTTGCCCATTATTTCAACTTAACTGAAAGAATGCCTAGGCCTAAACCTCTCACAACAAAGGAGATGCCTTCGGACCTGACTTGTGGGTCGCAGCTATAGCTGGGATTTACGGAAACTGAATAGGAATCGGAGTTGAGGACCTGACGGCCACACTCCATTTCGGCGGCTGCAGGGTTTCCGGGTTCCATCATTTACGGATTGCACCTCATTCCAGCGCCGTCGTATGGCGGCACCGGCCTCGTCAGCCCAACATTTCTGCATACTGAGTTCGGAAGTCCCGGAATCTGCCCGGACATACCCGAATCGTTGAAGGCGATTATGTTCGTATATATCTGAACGAAGTAGTCTTATCATAGTGTGCTGTACCAAGTTCGATTACCCTACGCGGGATACGAACACTACCGGTCGCTTGTCTTTCTGGCGCAAGCGAGAACTCCTCCTGGGGTCCGAAGACCTCTGTATTACTCTGTATCTTATCCTTGAATATTATACGAATCTTTCTCTTCACGCTACTGATACACTTATCTCTGTATGTATGATAAATTATTGCTACTGCCGTTGAAGTTGCCTGTGCATTTCGTCATCGGAATACTGCCCCCGGCAAGTTGAGGAGCCGGCAAAGGAAGTGCTTGCAACAGCTATCTTCAACGGCAACGCCTGGCGGCTCCTTGCACAGGGCATGCGGATGGAGGGAGGGCCTCTGAACTTTCACTTAAAACCTCGCATGCGGTTCCGGCAGCGACCTGGTAGCTGCATAAAGGGCTTGGGAGCTTTTGGTGCTTGGGGGGAAGGAAGCTTTAGGATGAGATTTGTCCAAGCATTTAAGCGCGTTGGCATGCACTGCTCAAGGTGTGGGCCTGTGAAACCATGTACCCCAAAGGCCCAGATAATGTCCCCGCGTAGGAACCCGCAGGAAAGGAAGCCATGACAAGTTCAAAGCATTTTTCGATCTGCAGGCTACAGAGATGGCTTGTGCGATGCCCTGTCTTTCGGGATGACAGGAGTTCAGCCCGAGCGACATTCGTGGAAGGTGCAGGGAAGTGGCCCCAAACCCTGAAGCTGAGCCCTAATCACCATGTTGGTGGCTCTGGCTCGGGGGACAAAGCAAGTGGGGCTAGCGATTAAAACAAACCTTACCTGCTGCATGCTCAGACCCTCCAGCTGAGGGAAACCTAAACCCCAAACCTCTGTATCATAGGGACACTTAGGGGGGTAGGGGGGAGGGGATACGGGGCCTTAATCTAAGGACTTGATAAGGCCTATTTAAGGAAGTATAGTCTCCAACCCCGGTCCCCCCTACCCCCCTAAGAGTCCCTATGATTGTATATATGAGTGCAAACCCGAGCCTGAGATGAATGTGAACCCTAAATGAAACCCTACATAGGGGTTTAGGGTTTAGGGAAGGGCCTAAACCCTAACTCCTATCAAATCCTAAACTGCATCAGCTAAAGTAAAGCTTACAAACCCTACATTAACCCTGCCAGATTGTGGGGTCATGGGTGAGGGGCTTGCGGACAAGAGTGGTGCTGTTGGGGCTGGGGTTTTGGGGAGCTAGGCTTCTCTGCATCTGGGCTTCGGGTGCAGCCGCGTCATCACAACAGAAACCCAAAACCTATACCACAAATCCCTAAACCCATATATATCCAGACTCTAAACCCAGAAACCCCCGAAGATGCTTAGCAGTCAAAGTCGCATTGAGGCCGCCGTCTCCGAGTCTGTAACCAAGGTGGTAACGCAGGCGCCGCCTAGATAAGGTCTTGGGTTTGGGGTGACGGGGTTTAGGGCTTTGCGGGTTTAGCGGTTTAGGGTTCAGAACTTGGTGCAGAACACATGGGAGTTTAGATCCTTTTCGGACCCTACCCGCCCTACCCGACAGCCGGAAGTCCGGGTCAAACAGCCTCAACAAGCAAAACAAGCATGTCACGATCGATACTATATAATCAGAGAAAAAGAAAGAATCAGTCATATGTGCATGTCTTTCTTATATATATATATATATGTGTGTGTGTGGTTAGTTTGTTTGTTTATACACACATATGTATATACATATATATATGCACATATCTATATATATACATATAATATCTATCTATCTATATCTATATCTATATATATATATATTTGTTTATTTATTTATAACGAAAAAGCAAGCACCCCTCCGGCCTTTTCTTTGGCAGCCGGTGCAGGCTTTGGCTCCTCGCCACCAACAGAATCAGGTCTGTGAACGCTTACCCCTTAACCTCTCTTCATACATGGGTTTAAGGTTCAATGTTTAGGGTAAAGTTTAGGACAATTAGGCTGTAGTCTGTCGGGAGATGCTCCTCAGCAATGTAACGTCATGTCGAAGCATTCTGCCAAGTGGCGGCTATCAGTAAGTGGCAAGAAAAGGCTCCGGCGGCCATGCAACACCACATGAAGAAGCAAACTCCGACTTGCCTCTTTCTTGACAGCCGGTGCGGGTTCTGGCTCCTTGCTCGACAAAGCGTCACACGAATTCTCGAAGCGATAGCTGGAACGGCAACCCTAATCTGGCTCTAATTAAGATTCCTCCACAGATGTGACTGTGTCGGGGCTCCTACGGTTCGTGCGCAAATTTGTCTGACTCCTCATGACTTCAACCGTGCTCTGTACATGTGCGCACCTGACCAAAGCCCTTGAAAGCCGGAAACCCTTTTTCCAAAGAGCAAGCGCCGACTCGCCTTCTTCCGCTCAGCCGGTGCGGGCTCTGGCTCCTTGCTCCAGGAAGCACTACCAGAGTTCCAGCCGACGGATGCCATGAGTAACTCTAAACAATCTCTGCGGAGGGCCGACAAGCTTTGAGGGTCTATCAATCTTTCACGAAGCTACCGAACCCTGCTAAAGTAGGATCCCTGGCGCTTCACGATGCACGCCTTTGCAAAAATCCTTCAAAACCAGAAAGCCATGCGCAGCCAAATAAGAAAACAAAAGTGCCGAATGTCCTTCTTCCGCTCCGCTGGCGCAGGCTCTGGTTCCTTGCTCGCAAGAGCACGACACCCGAGCAATGCCTACGGTTTATGTAAGAACACAGGCTTGGAGGTTGAGTCATGGCCGTGTCTGCAGCAAGGAGCTAGCTTTTCCCTGCGAACAAGAGGGGCATCGACAATAGTACGAAATCGTTAGTGATTGTTCGCTAGCTAAAAGTTTTAGGCTAAAAGCTAAGCAGCGTAAGCATAGACTCAAATCACACGAACAAACCCTAAACTCGTATAAGCTTTACTCAAACCCTGAACCCAGGAAAAGGCAAAGCCAGGCGAAGCTGAAGAAAAACGCAGATGGAAACTGGCCTTCTCCCGTGCAGACCGTGCAGGCTCAGGCTCCTTGCAAGAACAAAACTCTGGGGCTCCGGTTACTTGAATAACTTGAAATAGGGTTTTGGGGCCCATTATACCATAATTACACTAAGGAACCCGCCAAAATAGTATTGAATGCTAATTATTAAGGCCCTTATATTGGCTTATGGAAATTCAACAAAAGCTCCAGGCGAAATATATTCAATTGCACGAGGAATCGAAATCAAACACATCATATTCATAGTGGTAATGGGAACAATAACAACAATCTGAGCATGAATAGTTGCAGGATCAGTGGGCGTAGGACTTCGTAGCAATTCTCCTGCTACTAACTACTACGAGTAGCAGCCACAAGAATCATGACTACACCCAAACCGAACCTTCTCCGGAGCTGCTGGTCGGACAGGTTCGGTTCGAGACTCTGCTTCCGCTGAACTTTCAGGCTGTGACTCCTCGGGGGTCCGAACAAAAAGAGCTTCTGCGCGGTTTGGGATCTGGGGTTGCGCTTGGTGTAGGGTCCATGGCAATGATTCGCATATATAGGATATGGATTCAGGATTTAGGCGTTGCGATTTAAAAGACTCAAGGATAGACTATAGGTGTTTAGGGATTGAGGAGTTTAGTGTGTAGGATTCAGGGGTGTGGAGTCAATGATTTCAGGGTTTACCTGTTTCCCCGTTTGCCCTTGTTTACCCGTGAATGTCGTACATGCCCTACCTTTTCGTAGGATCCCTTTCAGCTCTATCTTCGGCTTGAGAATATGACCCCACAGAACAGTATAGGTGATAACAGTTAAACGTAGGGTTGGGTGCGCACAGTTCTCCCAAGCACATACACGCGCACACCCACACACACCCACGAGCTCCTCAGCTGAATCGGCGTGTTCAGACTGCTCTTCCGCCTCTTCCTCTTCCTCTTCCTCTTCCTCCTGCTCCTCCTGCTCCTCCTGCGCAAGATGAGATACAGACGGGCCGTGGTTTGGATGCTTCTTGGGGAAAGGTGCTCGGCATGAAGAATGGACGAAAGATCTATTTGCATCTGCTATCTGTCACCTGAGAACACTTGCAGAAGAGACATCCAGACCATGCGCAATCGTGTGCCTACCTTTGATCAAGAGCCTGTAGCCACTCATTCACTCATGCGCCACTCCTAGCCCGATGAAATGACGATAACAATGGTGCGTCCGCTTTTATGCAACCCTGAACCCAAACCCCTACAGCCGAGCAAAGCTGGTAGACATGAGCCTTGAATACACTATAACATACTATAATATATTATGATTTACAAAAGTATACTAGCGCAGCCTCGAGAGTTCAAAACTCCTCTGCAACGTAAGCCTTCCAGTGTCGTCGACCCTCGCCCGAGAACAACCACACAGAGGGTCCACCCAAACACTGAAGCATCAGGGGTGCAGGGGTGTAGGGTTTGGGGTTTAGGGTTGGGGTTTAAGGCCCAGGGTTTCGGGTTTAAGGTTCTGTAGGGTTTAGGGTTTAAGGTTTCGGCTTAAGGGTTTTGGGAACCCAAGAAACATCCCGCCTCGGCCCTGGCTGGCTCGTCATGCACAGGCTCGGAAGGTTCCGACTCCTGCGGCCGCAAGGTCTGTGAGGGCAATGTAGGGACCTTAAGAAGTATGGGGCAAACTATACTATAGATTATTGGTTCATTGGGCCCTGTAGTCAAGGACTGATCACGGCAAAAAATGCAGCATGGAGTGACAAGCACGTGCACACATCAAAAGAGATCACGCCTACACTTGCCGCATGCATGCATGAGTGAACACAAACATACATGCGAACCGGAACTTGCTCATGGCGTCTTGTATGGACGACGGCTATGATGATGATAATGCTGCTGCTGGTGGCGGTGGTGGGGAGGATTGCGGTGGTGGTAGTGCTGCTGGTGATGATGGTGACGATGGTGACGATGGTGATGGTGATGATGACGGTGACGGTGACGGTCACGGTGACGACAACGATGATGATGCCGATGATGCTGATGGCTGCGGCATAGAGATGCACAAGAACTTTATGATGGTGTTTTGCATGTTCTTCATGTCTCTGTTTTTGTCGCCCTCATTCAGTGACTGTAGCAATGAAGCATTAAAGGTGCCTGTCTGTGCTCGTTGGCCGTACATGTACCGAATCCGACCCGTATTTCGTTTAAACTTGTAAGCGTGCCCGCGTGCACGTCTGTATGTATGTACGTATGCATGATTGCATGCACAAATCTGAAAGTGGAGCATTGACAAAACATTCATCACTGCTGGGTATTGTCAAGTATACGTGTGTATCAATGCATGCGTGAATGTATTCATGAGCACATCCGAATGTACATAGCTATGCTCTTGCTCAGTACACCAGCAATCAGTACACAAACTCTGTCTTCCAAACATCTATAATTATGTCTGCAGCTTGCAACAGCAAACCCGAAAACCCCAACCGGCCTCCGCCGATTCCGCTGCCGCGGGGGCGGGCGCTTCTTCCGCTTCCGACTCCGCAGCCTCCTCACCTGGGCTCTTCTAACCCAGGGACCTTGTTATTGGGTCCTTAAGGGGTCTAGGGCCCTAACTTTAAGGTCCTTGGAAGCATAGTAAGCTGAAGAATAGGCTGAAGGGTTTAAGGAATCAAGGCTGAGGCTGGACGGCTGACTGGGGTCCTACATAAGGCCTCTCGTTCCGCATATACCTCGTATGATGCCTTAAACCCTGCTAAATCCTGTAGCAAACAATCCCCCTAGACAGACGACCCTCAAGCTACCGCAGCTCAGGTCAAGCTCCTTACCCCTAAGCTATGTACAACCCTCAACAGCCGTTCGTTCGGCTCATTTAGTTTAAAGCAGGTCCATAGGTGCCTCAACAATTAAACAATAATTCGGAGTTTCTGCTGGAATATAATCGTACAAGGACTATACCGGAGAACTTTCACGTATTGCTCCTAAATCCTAACAGCCACGTAACACCTCGTAGACGCCCGTATAGCATAAACCCTGAAAGGGCCCTTATAAAATTAGTGGCTAAGTTCCTAAACCCCGAAACCCTAAACCCTGAACCCCTTAACTAAGTTCCGAAAACCCTAAACCCTAAACCCCGCTTGCTGAGTTCCTTCAATATTGCACCCAGTCGCTGGAGGCATCGGCCTCTGCTTCATCGGCCTCTGCTTCATCGGCCTCTGCTTGCTCGCTCGGCTCGTTGGATTCTTCCTGCGAGCACTTCAGGGTGCTCCTAGCATTTGGGATCTTTAAGGGCTTCAAAAGGCTCCTTGCAACATTTGGGGATGTTTAAGGGCTTGAAAAGAGCCCCTGTTTCCTGTTTGCAATGCTGTATGTGTGTTAAAGGTATGTTTTCTACTGGTATAGGTTTGTAAGGCCCATAGGTGGGGTTTTTGATTTCAGCTGCCGTAGCGGGGATGTTCCACACCTCGACCATATAGCGGAAAGTTACACAGATGTAAAACTACTTTACCTAGTTCTTGACTTGGAAGAAGGAGTTACTTTGCCCACTCCAGAGGTGCGCATATCTAAAAAAACACACGTACATAGAGAGAGTGAGAAACAAAAACAAAAAACACACACACACACACACGTGCACACGCACACACGCACGCACACACACAGGGAGCTGCAAATACCCAGATGTGATGATTATGTGTAAATATGTGTATGTATATATACACACACACTGTAGTCAGATCTTGAGGGACATAGACACGCAGGTTTAGTATCACATCATAGCGATCGTCATCATACCAACACCACCATGATACTAATTGTGACAAGCAGCATGGCATGGTGAAAGTACGAACTATGGAACTGTTCACGGTGAGGATAGTCCTTATGAAGATCTTGAACACGGGGAACACTCTCGGTTTAAGGAACCCTTTTATAGTAATATAGAACTCTGTGCCCTTCTAGGGGACACTATTTTCGAACCCCTACACACTCCGGCCTCTGCCTCAGCAGCCTCCGCGGTTTCAGGAGCTTCGTCCTCCTGTTGTGTGGTGACCTGGCCGGGAAATCACGGAACCCCTGATAGGGCTTAGTGTTTAGGGCCGGAATGCTTATAAGGCTTTAGTGTGTAGAGCTTTGATCAAGCGCTTGGGCTGGGGGTTTAGAGTCTAAGATGGCTTAAGGCTTCTCAGGCTTCGTGGCTACAGGCTTTTAGGGTTTAGTCTAGGGTTTAGGGTTCAAGGGTGAATCGCTGGCCTCGGTTGAAGCTGGCGGCACTGCCTGCCAACACATATGTCTCAGCATCACTGTCTGCTAGTAGGGGACCAACACGGATAACCGTCATAAGTCATAACGACGGTGGTACGAGTAAGCAAAACTACACTTGCAAATAGTAGCACCCATCTAAGCCCTAAACCATAGACTCCTAAACCCTAAACTCCTAACCCTAAACTCCACATCCCCAAACCACAAATTTTAAACTCCTGGTCCTAAACCCTACCCTAAACCCTAAACCCGATATACATTAATATACCAACCCTAACCCCCAAATCCCCCCTAAATTTTCCCCTCAACCTCCATGAACCGCATCTAACATGCGAAGGCGCCCCTTGCCTCAGCAGGTCCTTCTTCCTGGAGCTCCTGAGCCATGAAACTTTCAGCGTTCAAGGCTTTAGGGGTTGGGTTTAGGGATTAGGGTTCTAGGGTTTAGGGCTTAAGGTTTAGGGGGTTTAGGGGGTTTAGGGGCTAAGGGGGTTTACGGATTCGGGTTTAGGGGGTTAGGGATTAGGGGGCTTAGGGATTAGGGTTCAGGCTTAAGGTTTTAGGGGTTATGAAAGGGTGGCTTGTGTCCCCAAACTAGTAGGTAGTGTATCATAAAGCACCTATAACCCTAAACCCGAAACCCTAAAAGCCAAAACCCTAAACCCTATATGGGATTAACTGACCTTAAGAAGAAGCTGGCGCCTCAGAAGCTTCAGGTGAAGGTACTGCAAGATCTGCTTTGAAAGGCCCCGCTCCCTGCGGCGCGCCGGGTTCTTTAGGGTTTCGGGTTTAGGATTTTATGGCTCAGGGTTGCGAAAGCATACCCTGACTCAGAGTCCTGTGGTCCTTTGACAAAGAACGTATGAATTTTGAGTGGCACTGGAAAGTGAACAGAGATAGCCTCCATAATATTCCCGTCCTGACTGCGACCAATTACCATGCTCATTGTTGACATTGATTTGTATTATTAAGATATTGCTGCTATGATCCACGACCCCGCCTCTTTAGGTCTTTTCATCGAGGAGGTGACGGCCGAGCGCGACAAATACATCGCTGAATCTGCCGGGCCCTTTCCGACGGGGGCCCCCGGAGAGGGTCTTGAGCGCCAATTCGCATCTTCATCAGGGCTAAGGCCGGTTCGGTTGAATTTTCCACCGCCCTTTCCGCCTTTGTAGTTGCCCTTGAAGTCGCCATTGAACTGACCTTGAAATCCTTGGTTCATGACCGGTGTCATGACACCGCCCATGCCCATTCCCATCATCATCTGCCCGCCCTGTGCAGGCATTCCTTGCATCTGCTGTCCCATGCCCATCATCATCTGCCCACCCTGCATTTGCATTCCTTGCATGTTCTGCTGCATCCCATTCATGACGGGTACACAACAGACGATGTAGCCATCATTGTTGGCTTGGGATCCTCCGAACTGCTGCTGTGGCCACTGCTGCTGCTGGCCCCCCTGTTGTTGCTGCTGCGGTCCCCATTGGGGTTGTCCTCCTCCGCCACCCCACTGGGCCTGCTGAACTCCCCCTCCCCACTGCTGCACGCCCCACTGCGGCTGCCCCCACTGTTGTTGTTGCTGCCCCTGTTGGGGCCATTGCTGCCACTGCATCATATGGCAATCATATGGCAGTCTAATCACTCTCTTTCTGAGCCGGAGAAAAGCTGCAGACGCAAGTAGCCAAGTTTCGAGGTCGAGGGGGAGCATGAATACGTCGGAGCTCTCAGACACTTTGGTCAAGTTGGAACTTTGCACGTTTTTTCCCTCGCATCGACAGAGCTCGGTGCAGCGCCTCATCTCCGAACCCGTCAGGTCTCCCACCGGCTTGACCTCACGACAGTGTGCTTTCAGAAGCAAGGCTATGCTATGCACACTCTTATTTTTCTGCATATCAACAACTCTCAGCGCAGATCACTGAGACATCCTCCCCCGGATGGCAGCCCAGAAGCAATGAGTCATCGGATACAAGCAAAAAGGCACAAGGTGTACCGTCTAGGGAGCAGAAAAGTCGGAATTGGAATGCTGTGAATTAGGATCGCAGCCAGGGCTGGGATTCAGTCAGCTTGCTGACCGGGGCTGCGGGCTTCGAGGTTCGGGCCATGTTGCAAAAGGTGGTGCCCCTGCCTGAATGAGAAAAGATCGGCTTCAAGATGCAAGGAAGTCTTGGCAGTGGTTGCGGTTGGCAAGATCATGTTTCGAGCAAAGATGAGGATCACTGAGGATCACAGCCTACCGCGTCGAACCGCTGAATTGTGTGGTGCACATCCTGTTTCGGACAAGACAATTTGAACAAGCCTTCCACTAACGTTCATGCAGGATTTAAGGCTTAAGCCAGGCCTCTACAGTCAACTGTGCCTCTCTGCAGGGCTAGCGACTGGACGTGGTTTCCATTCATGATCTCAGAGGCACCTTTTCAACTTAAGCGATCGGCACTCGAGGCAGATTGATGACACCCTGCTTCGCCGACTTGCGACGTTCATGCGCCAGGTGCAGAACGACCATGCCGTATGCAATAACAGATAGCACTTGTGGATGACAGCCAAGTTTCAATTTATGAGGATTTCCCCTTTTGATTAAGCTTTCAAGCGGTCCTTAGCTCGGCGAGGTTTCAGAAGAGCCCGAGCACACTCTTGATTCATGATCATTACATGTTCTCTCATCGTAGTATTAAACTAACGAATCAGTTCACACCTGCTACTACCTACCGCTACTGCTGCTGCTACTGCTGCTGCTACTGCTGCTGCTACTGCTGCTGCTACTGCTGCTACTGCTGCTACTACTACGACTACTACTACTACTACTACTACTAATACTACTACTACTACTACTACTACTACTACTACTGCTGCTATAACTAAACTATTATTACCACGACCGACGCGCGGATTTCAGAAACGAAAGAACCCATGGCTAAGGACAACTTGTGGGTTCAGTGCTTGCAGCTCGAGCTTTCATTGGCATCGATGCTTCAAGTGGAGTTGAGGGCTTCATTCATGCGGCATCTGCAGGGTTTGAAGCATCGGCGCAGTGCACTCATTGGAGTGCCATCGTCTGGCGTTGCAAGCCTCGTCAGCCCAACATGTATGGAATGCTTACTGGTCTTGGCGTAGTGCCAATGTTTACAACTTCGATGTTCTTGCTGCTGCTGTCTTCAGCTTGGACTATCTAAGCCGCCTCCTGCCCGTCTTTATGCTTTCAGGCTCCCCTGATAAGCCCCTTCTTCGCGGTAACTAGATGGAGCCCTGACTGAGTTATGACTCCTGTAAGCTTACGGTGGTATGGGAGTTTCCGAAAATTAGGGGTACCGTACCGTGTTTTGGGGTCCTTATAATATGGATCCTACTATTTAGGGTACTATATTAGGGTCCCCTATTTTCGGAAACTCCCATATGGCTGTTCCTGGTAAGTGTCTGTCAGGGTTGGCTTGATGCACAGATTTTCTTGTGCGTGTCCTCTACAACGTCGGCACGCCTCCGGGTCATCTATCTTCAGCAGCAACACCTGGCTCCTTCGACAGAGAAGCTGGAGGACAGCTTCAGGGGGACATGGACTTCTAAGTCTACATTCCACATAGCACTTACTAGAAATTACTGGTGCAGACAGCTGGTCTCAAACTTGCAAAACAAGTCAGAAGAAAGCTGCCTCAACAGCTTCATCATTGTCCGCTGCCGTGGCGCTCGCAGGTTCTGCTGGCGTCTCTTTGGCTTGCTCCTCCCCAAGCTCAACAGGGTTTAGTTAGGGGTTTAGGTTTAGGGACCAAGGGAAACCAAGTGAAGCATCATCTTGCCGAGTGGCCTTGTCGGGTGCAAGCTCTTGCTCCTTGCGCCAACGCAAAGAAACGACGCAACAAGTCCCAACTGACCGTTGAAGCGACTGCCCCGAACCTTGTCGGGATCTGCAGATGGCTCGGCAGGTTCGCTTGAAGGCTCGGCTTCGGCAGGACTTTCACGTTGCGAGTCCTCAAAGGTTCGACTCTCAAACTTGCTGGCTATGCCGACAGTCCGGTGTACAACACTCATGCACCTCCTCTGGATCAGCATCTGCAGACTCCTCTGCTTCCTGCACACTCTAGGTGGGACTGGTCATGGGTTTGGTGCGTTTTTAGGGATGCTTGGCTTGACGGATGGCCGGAAGATACCTGTATCATTGCTAATCTGACCGTCGTCCGGGAACACTTGCAGCAACCACAAACCACTTGCGACTGTCTCTCAACAGAAGCATTTAAATACCGACTGAAGCACCGAACCCATCCCGAGGAAACGCCGGCGATGCCATTGTCATGAGGCTCTCGGTAAAGTCTCGCAGCGTACAACCCACAATTTCTGGCGCCCTAGCGAGATACACCCGGTTATTCACCTGTAGTCCCTACGGCCCTATGGAGAAAACTTTTCATGTTCAATCATGTTTACACGCAGGGAGTGTTTGAGTCTAGGGGGACGATTGGGTCACAGGAGCCCCGGGCCAAATGGTATAGCCGGCCTTAATGGATGGCCATACTGCTGATAGACATAATCCTGCATGGCCCAATATACCTAAACTATGGGAATTATGGTACCGTACTATGATGAAGGTAATGCAGGATTTTGTCCATCCACCATATGTGGGTAGGTTGGATGCTCAATGAGCCTTAATGATCTCGGCATAGCTCCGGCGGGATACCCAATCACCAAGATTGCAATCTCGTCCAGGGCTCGTATGGCTACTGACAGGGCCCCAATCCTTACAGGGGAAGTTGCATCAACATCTCGTGGAATTACCTTCAGCAATGCCGGCTGCATGTCATTTTCTTCACACTTGACAGAAATGCAGCGGTGGATGGATTTCTCACTGCTGACTTGGATTGAAGTTGTCGGCTTACCAGCAGAAAGGTCTCAAAACAGAGCTTCCAATCGGTTTTACAAGTTCACAAATCACTCCGATCTAATGCTAGAGGCCAGAGGCCTCGAGGCTTAAAACTCACCAATCTTCATGCACGAATTCGGGCGAGGAAAGCGACCGTCGGTTCCAACCCGAAATGCCCACTTCTGCAGCAGAAGTAGCCAAAGTAAGGTTTCGGGCTGATGTAATATGACAAATTATATTGTGGACGCCCCCCCAGGAATAGGACTAGAAATTGTGCAGAAAAACAACTGTTACATCTGACAAATCAAATCTGAAGTAATGTTTGGGGCAACAGCCCGGAAGGGCGGGGACCTCACGAAGTTCACGCAATGACGTTAGCAATTCGAACTGACCATTCCAGAGCTGCTTGTTGCGCTTCCTTGCTCTCACTCCCCTTGCTGATCTTGTCCGCGACGCCCTGCAACTCCTCCAGCTCTTCGATGGCCATGTTGATCATCACGTCAAAAGATGCACTGGGTGTCCCCAACTTCTGCTCAAAAAACAGATGAACATGTTCTGAAGCCCAAGATCTCGGGTGCAATACGTCCAACACCGTCTCTGGAGGCTCCTGCCTCAGCTTCGACACCACGGAGGGCGCTGACTCCGCATCTGCGCAGCATTCCGCAGCGAGCTCCTTGTCCATTGCGACCGTAGAGGAGGTCGGAAAACTCTGCGAGGACTTAGTTCCTGGGCTTTTCTTGCAGAGCTATGGGAGGCACCACAGCTCAAACCCACTCCGAGCAAAAGTGGCTTTGGGAAAATCCATCAAGATCCAAGGACTCATCTCTTTCTTACTATAAGTATCGGAAACTAGTGACTAGTGCTCGCAAGTCTGGTCCCTGTATGCTTCGGAGAGGCCCTCAAGAAGGACATCATCTGCACTGCAGTCACAATATGGAAGTGCCTCCTAGTAAAAAACTTGACGGAAAACGCGGAACTTGCTGCACCGCAGCAAAGGCCAGCTGAACCGTCAAAAACATGTCCCCAACAATGAGCCTCACCACCCATCCACCAGTGACCGTGGTACGTTATACACTATGCGTGTGTAACAATCACCTCCTGGGCTAGCTACCTCCGAACCTCAGACCCTCATCTGAAGGTACTAAGGAGACGTGACCCTCAGCTAAAGTTTCCACAACCCCCTAAGCTCTCGGACTCTGAGACGGAAGCCGGAGATGTCAAAGCTCCTTAAGTTTAAACCCAACGGCCTTGGGTCAAGGCATCCCTCCTCGACCCTAAGCCCTAAAATCGCCCTCGCCCGCCTCGGCCCTCAACGGCTCGTCAGGTGCAGTCTCTGAAGCAACCGAATCCTGAACTAGGATTGTGGTTTGGGGAAATTGGGGCGTATGCGGCTCACAGATATCACTGGACATAGCAACACATAACCGACCAAGCTATACTGCTGCATATTGAGATGCAAGCACAAACAGTTTAGTTCGCGTATACACTCAGTTGGATGTGTCTTTACGTATGGGTCCGCCAGCTTGCTAGTATCTGTTATCAGTTTCGACGAGGATGACGATGGACTTCTCGCGCTGATAACCACTGCTATCATACCCTAGACCCTAAACCCCTAAACCCTGCTTCGGTATGCAGCTGAAGCATCTTCCGTTACCCAGTCTACGAATATTGACATCAGGGCCGTGCCTCCGGCAGCACCTCTGGCGACTCCGCCGGCTCCGCTGCCGGCTCTGCCGGACTCGAGGCATCCTCCTCTTTACATGTTTAGATAGTATTTGCTTCAGCATCAAGGGTTTTTTCAATATGATAAAAAAGCCCAATATGTATATTTTTTATATGAAAAAGCCAATTCTTTATATGCTATTGCTTTCTATCTTGTTTATCGCTAAGGTACATTTTAAATTTTATTGTATCTGGTGCTCGATCGGCTTCATCGGTTCAAACCTTCAAGCTCTGACTTCAGAGACCCATGTAACTAAGGGGGAATTAGAATAGGGTTACTATAAGGGCTACTAGAAGGGTACTATGATGTAGGGGCCTTCATAATTAGAATAGGGTTTGGTGAGGTATATTACTATAATATGAATAAACATGATAAGGAACCCTAGGGAACAATGTTGGCAATGATTGAGACTCTGATACTGTGGAGTAGCATATGTTCAGCATTGGTAGGCAAAGGAAGCATAGTAGGCACATGTAACTATATGGCTGTAATACCCAACAGAACTAGACGTTACTGGACGTAGAATTAGACAACAAGTACATGTCAAACGGGTTTTCTGAAGACCCACGATCTCGGCATATTAACCCAATAACCCTGAGCCCTAAAGCCCTAAACCCCTAAACCCTATATCGGCCTCGGCATCGGGAAAGTCCGGAGCCTCCGGGGATTCAGCGGCTTCCTTCAGGGCGGCCACCTGGCCACTCTGCCACGGAACTTCGAACTTCTGCGCTGCATGTAGGTTTAGGGTTTAAGGTCCTTTAAGGGTTTAGGGTTTAGGGTTTATGTAGGTTTACGGTATAGGGTTGAGGGTTGCTGAGGAGCTGCCTGCAAAGGAATGCATTATACTGCCTTCGCAGATCTCAAGCCACGAAGGTTTAGGGTTGAGGGGGATAGGGTGAAGAACTTTCAGATGTGAACGGGTCGTCCCCCCATTGCCTCTGCAGCTCCATCTTGGCCGACCTCCTGAGCCAGCTTGAAACTTGTTCAGGTGCACGGGGCTTAAGCTTTACGTATGTATATATATATATCCAACCGACACATATGTCTCTATTCATATAGTTGTAATTATGTATGTTTACATTTACATTTGTATTTATATGTTTGTATACTTCTCTACGTTTATACTTATGTTTGAATACTTATGTACTAGCAGCTTTTGTCTTGTTTATATCTAACGTGCATATGATCGTACACATTAAGATATCCGTTACCTTCAGAAGCCGCTTGCAGAGGCTTGAGCCTCGGATGCTTCTTCTGCAAGATCTGCTTCCGGAGGCTCTGCTGCCTGGGGCGAGCTCTGGAACAAATCAGCCGGCTTTTGCGAGGCCCTTCAGTAGTCAAAGTAACCTGTAACTAGTGCTGAGTCCTGAATCTGGGAACCTCAAGTGTTCGGTGCAAACCCGTGTTCAGTACAGTGCCTCATCGGCGTGCTCCTGCGTGTTTCCCACAGGCTGATCTGCTGCATCCTGCGCAGAAGCTGCTGTCAGATCTGCTTTACCCCCAACTGCACATGTGTAAACCAAAAGTCCCCAAATCGACACTACATAGCTGCTTACACTTTCCCCCCACACGAATCAAGCCCTAAACCCGCAACTTCAGAACTTGACTTGCGAATAATTACACCCAAAACCCTGAGGCCCTCAACGCGAACCCTAAACCCTAAACCGTGAAACCCAAACTCGGAGACGTAAATCCCTAAAAGTGGAATCGAACCCTTTGTGGTAACCTGTTTAGCAACCTTCTGGCAATCTCAAGCCAAAACTTCAAACAAAGGGGGTCTGAATACTTGGTCAGCAACAACTGTCAACGTATTGATTTTGGCACATCTTCATCAAAACCTTGTTCTCACTATTCAGGCCCCTATACTAACCCGAAACCCTTGTATTAGAGTCCTTTAACGACCCGAAACTCTTGTAAAACCCTCATAGGAATGGCTAAAGCAACCCTTGAACCTCTACAACCCCGCTAGAACCCTTAATAGGAATCTAAAAAATCCATTCACCGCGGCTTCCTCAGTGAGTTCCTCTTTGCCATCTGCAGGACGATCCTCTGCTCCGTCCTGTCGGAACCCCAAAAGGGTTTAGGGGTTGGGGGTTTAGGGTTAAGGGTTTAGGGTGTGGGAACCACCCGCCCAAAGAAAGGACTGGGATATGCCACACAGCAATAATGGATATTCAGCCCAAAAGATTGGAGTGCGTTCGGGGTTCCTGATCCTGGTCCCCAGGGCAGCTAATTAGGGTTTTAGGTTAAGGTTTCGGGGTGTAGGGCTTAGATCCTAGGGCTCAACAATCTGCGGTTGAGGCTTCCGTGTTTTGGGTTTGAGGACTAGGGTTTCTAGCGTTTGGGTTTTCTGCTTTTGCCGCACAAGGAGGTGGGCTCACAACCCGCCACCCCCCGGCCCGTACTGGTGAGTGTAAAAATTGGAAAAATGGGGTGCCCCTTTGGGGATACTCGCAAGAAACCGCCCTCTTGAATGGTCTTTGGCATCTCACTGCTGGGGGTTCAAAAAACTAGGGCTGAATTATTTAACTAGGCCAAAGATCTCCACCTGAAAACCTGAAACCCGAAAGCCATAAACCCTAAACCCCTACAGCCTGAAACCCCTGAATCCCTACACTCCTAAACTCCCTAAACTCCCTAAGCCCGTAAATCCTAAACCCTAAACCCCGAACCCTAGACCCTGAGCCAGAAACTCCAAGCGCCTCTGCGTCATCACTGCGAGGGCCGCTGCGGCTCCCTGGCGATCCCTTGCCAAGCAAGAACTGCAGAGCGATGCAGGTACCGTAGGGCAGGTACTGTAGGGTTTAGGGTTGAGGGCTTAGGCGCGATGCAGGTACTTTGGGGGCCTGAATAACTGGAATAGGGTCTTGGGGCCCATTATGCTACAAAAAAGGTGCTTTTTGTTTAGGCCTTTTTCCTATCCGCAAGGGAGGTAGGTTTAGGGTTTAGGGTTGTAGTCTTCGATCATAGTCGTAATAGTATTAATGTAACCCTTTGATGAATACACCACCCCCCCTACCTAAGAGGGATGGTAACAAGGATCACGGTCCTTGAAGAAGGGGTTTATCAATCAGGGTTCTGCATTAGTCTTCTTGCGATCATTGCTGTTAACATTGTCATGGCCAATCACGGATTCATCATGTGTTGCTTTTGTAAATACATGCTGTTGACCGCTCCTACCAATATGCCGACCGCATTTGATAGCTAATTACGATGTTCGACCATCTGTTTCAGTCAGTGAACAAGGATCCTGTTACGAGGTAAGCCATCCGAAAAGAACAAATACAATGGAAGGTCTGGCTGAAGTTGAGCAACTTTCTGATACCCGAACCCCAATGGAAATCTGCAGGACCCTCGCCGCTGTCGGCATGCCCGAACCCTGTCCAGCTACGCCCGAAATCGATCAGGATTAAGCCTAACAATGCACCCCCCCCCGATAAGTCCTACATTCAATAGCTGAGCCATGCTGAACCCGTACCATCCCAACCCAGGCTTCAACTTGGCGCTTCCCATCTTGAATCTTGAAGCCGCAGCACTCCCAGATAATGCGAACCTCTACAGGCGGATCCTGCAGGCTCAAAACCCTAAACCCTAAACCCTCCCGCAGCCATTTCGATGCCCTGCCTCTTCGGGCGCAGGCGCATGGACGTTGAGCCAGGCCTTTGCCGCCTCCTTGCGAAGGTTTTAGGGCTTGATCCCTTAAGCACTGTCTTGTTTAGTTGATTTTAGTTATATTCCGAAAAATGATTACATACTCCTCCTACCGTCATTGTTGTGTTTGCTTGATGTTGCAGAGGTGGTGGAGGGGTGACGCGTGGTTGTTGTAGTCGGCAGTAGCAGCGGCAGTATCCGTAGCAGCAGCAGAAGTAGGCGGAGCAGCAACAGCAGCCGAAGCCGTAGCCGCAGCAGTAGCAGTAGCAGCAGAAGCAGCAGTAGCAGTAGCAGGCAGTAGTAGTAGGGTGGTATAGACGAGGAGGTAGTAGTAGCGGCAGCGGAGGCAGCAACAAGGATCTGCAAGAGTCATAGCACTCGCAGCAACCGGCTACTGCTACGGCTACGACAACGACGATAATGACGACGACCAGCACGAGGGCGAGGACACTTCAATAGACCACCCAAAACCCCCACTTCAAGAACATTTTCCGCACAGTAACGATGCTAAACATAAGAGCTGCGAAGAATCTTCGAGTCTCTGGGTCAATGCTGCAGCTCAGGTCTAGGCTATGGGTTTAAGGGTGTGCTAAAGCTACTACTGAGTTACTAGCCTACCAGCCATTACGTATACTTAGTCACGAAAAGCTGGAGCTGTTCTAGATTGGCAGGGTTCCCTTTAAACACCGTGATCCCAAAAGGTACTCCAATTCAGAAATAGCCCCCTCGACAATGCTGACACTAAGCAAGGCTTCGAAACGAACACCACTACTCCGTTTCAAGTTTCTGAGACGCGCCCAACCGTCCTGGTCGGGGAGGTAGAAGGGTCGTGGCCTCAAAGAAGGCTTGTAGTCGAGGGGCCTTAATAATTAGAATAGGGTTTTGGGGCCGTTTATACTATAATTATAATAAGGAACCCCCAAAATAGTATAGGTAATTAAGGCCCCTAGTAGTCGAGGGGCTTCAGGGGTGCTTAGGGTGTTGGAGTTTCATCAGCTGCCGGTGCCCCAGAGAGCATCTGCTTATGAACTTGACTACACAAATTCCTATAAGCCCTACCCTAAACCCTAAACCTAAACTCCAACAGTCGACAGGCGCTCGTGACACCAAGCCTTTCGATGCAGCTTTCGAGTTTACTGGCAGCTAGCAGCCGGCATGTGCCACCGACTGTCAGGCTCGAATCCGGTAGTAGTCGCTCAAAAGAAAACTTCTGAACACTCTGTAAATTCCCGAGCCTTAGGCACGATGAACCTCTGCACCCTAAGCCCTAACCCTGTAACCTCAGCCCTACATAATAATATGCGGGCCTGAATAATTATAATAGGGGTTTGAGGCCCATAAAACTCTAATACTATGATGAAATCGGGAACGCCCCCCCCCCCCAAAAAAAAAAAAAAAAAAATAGTATTGGTAATCGTTTAGGCAACTATACTACCCTGATAATCCCTAAACCCTAAGCCCTAAGGCCGACATACCCTGAAACTTCAAGTCCCTGAGTGCCCTGGCGTCAGACATTCGAGCCGAGCCAGGCCTTGTCAGCGGACTCGGAGTTTAATGGTTCAGGCTTTCACGCGGTTTAGGGGTTTAGAGGTTTAGAGGTTTAGGGTTTAGGGTTTAGGGTTTGGGTTTAGGGGTTTAGGGTTTAGGGTTTCAGGTTTTGGTTCGGTGTTTCAGGTTACCCGAAAAAAACAAGTTCATAATTATCGTATACTTTCCAAAAACACTAACCTACATAACTACTATCCTAAAACCGAGCATCTTATTATGGGATCCTGTGGACCCTTAGGGTTAAGGCTAAGGGTAAAGGAGTCTAGTCGGGCAGAGTGTACTGGACTTGGGGTCAGTCTGAGGCTTTGCATGGTCGTCCTGGCTTGCATAGGATGTCTGCTTGGGCCTTTGCGGAGAGAGAGAGAGAGAGACTAAGACTTCGGATATGTTTGCGGTAACTTCCCTTGCCTTCAGTCTCGCGATCCGCTTTGAGTCCTGCTACCAGCGTGTCCTGGACACATCTTATCTCGCCTTGCAACACCCAAACCATAGAATCTTACATCTTTGCTCTCACGAGCAGTTCTTGCATGCCGTTGTCACGCTCACAATTACTGTCAAGAGCCATTCGACCTGGACAAATTGAAGTTTAACCGCGACACTGCGATAGTCCGAGCGCACGCACAAACTCAACCCACCAATTCTGCATCCGAAACCCTAAATCCTAAACCCTAAACTGCGACTCGCCTCGGCAAGGGGAGGGAGGCAGTCCGTCCGAGTCGCCAAGCCACTCGACGCCGGATATCTGATTCGGGAATCGAGGTATCGGGCTGAGATTTGAAGCCATGAAACCTTTAACCCTGCTTTCGTTGCGTCATGTTGCTTCAGTTTCTGCAGAAGCTGACATGGGTTGATTATCAAGACGCTTCTCCAGTGCTTCAAGTTGGAGAAAGCCTTGCTGAAGGCTCACACAAGCACTGCTCGGGGGATCGAATCACAAGCGGGATTGGGGTTCAAATTTGCACAAGGTGCATGCGTTGTTTGTGCAGCAGCTCAGTACCCGGCACTTTTAAGTTAAAAATCTTTTAAGCTGAAGACTGAAGACGTTCTGCAACAATGATTAGATTAGATACGCATTATCCGGATCACCAAGAACGAACCCGACAATTGACGAAGCACTGAAACCGAAGATTGCCTAGCCACAAGGGTGGAAACATTGCAACCTCTGGCGTGCATTGGTGTCCGTCGAATGTGTCTCTTTTCTACTTGCTTTTTGTTGCACCCATAACCCGAGCCAGCTCCAGCAAGGAGAAACCGTTGCCTCTTTGTGAGGTCCTCACCGTCCGCTGTCCACAGCTGCATATATTGTTCAACGCAGGCATCAGTCCGCGTGTTTTTTTTGCACATTGTTCTGCTTTTCGACTGCAGGTGAGCTCGAAGCAGATAGCTGACGCACATTTTAATGTACCGTGCATAAGTTTCGGCATTCAGACGCAGGAGCAGCCTGAATTGAATCAGAACATAGTCTCAGCAGAACAGCATGGATCGTCCAAACGATTGGCCATGGTTAATGTTTGCAGATCGCGAGTATCGAACATGTTTACTCGCGCCATTACCGGTCTGTCGTCTGTGGTGAACCTCATGTTTTCTGGGTGTACGGCTACCAACATGCCTTGCTACCGTGCGCCACGTTTAATGCATTGGGCATCTCGATGCTAGCGTTTGGTCTTAAGGGCGTTTGAAGCGAGTAGCATTGTGAAAGTGCAGCCCTGAATCTTGCAATTGCGGCTTACAGTGTTGGCATAGATGAGTCGACACCCTGAAGGCTGCGAGCAGACATGGGGTCTCTTTCATGGTGCAGGGTCCAAGGGTACTTTTTCGTTTCATTATGCCCGCGGCGCACCGTGGAAGGCTCCCTCAACTACGGCTGCGGTGTGTCCCTGAATCCCGGTGGTAGCACAGCGTTTTGGCGGTGGTTTCTTTTCTTGTCGTCGTGGCTATGGTCGTTGTGGTCGTTGTGGTCGCCATGGTCGGCAAGGTGATTTACTACTGTTTCGGGATCCACGCTGGCATATTGCTTGCTAAACCCTAATTAAGCCCGACACAAACCCTGAAAACGAACCCCCCTGAACAACCTCGGTGAGGTTGGCAACGAGATCTGCCAGGTGCAGCTCCGAAGAACGATCCGTAGCCCGGCCTCGGGTCTTTTTTGGGACAACGGTGGACCAAAGTTGAGGGGCCTGGGTTCTAAAACCCAATACTATCACGACCCGTGCACCCCTAACAAAGAAAAGAGAACCGCTTTGTTTAAACAAACACCAAATCTGAAATGGACTGAAACTTAAGGGATAGGCGTGGGGTTTAGGATGAGCTAGAATAGGCTTCTTGTGGTTTTTCACCTCTTCATCTACTTCAGGGATTAAGGCCTCTTAGTCCAGGGCTTCGGGCATCAAGGCTTCTTGAAGCTTCGGGTTGGTGCTCAGGTTTGCACCACGGGTCGCAGCAACAACGGCAACGAGTGGCCTTGTATGCACTAGTACTAGTGCTTTCGACAGACTTGAAGCAAAACCTGAGCTTTACGTCTACTTACTACGTCCTCAAGCTCGCATGACGGCCTCTTAACTACGGGGCTTCAGCCTTTGTGCTTTGGAGGCACGATAAGGTTCATGCAGGCTCGCTGCTTTTGGTTCGGGTGGCGTGAAGCTGCAAGCGCTGATTCTGCGGTGTAGTGGGTTTTTGAACAGTCTTGAACCATAACACCCTAAACCCTAAGCACTATATGCTAAACCCTAACCCCTAAACCCTCAAACCTAAATTCTAAACCCTAAACCCGATACAGTTGTGAGGCGTTGGGGGTTTAGTGCTTGCTGTTTGAGTTCTTGCGGGCGGGGGATGCAAAGCCTCTTTGGCCTTCGGGAGTCGTACGCCCCGATGTAGCGTTTGGCGGTTTAGGGTTTAGGGAGTCACAATTAGTTGGTATACAGTTTAGGGTTTAGGGAATTAGTTGGAAAACAGTTACCATAAATATCAAAAACTCATAGGTTCATAAGCCCTGAAACCTAAAGTCTAAAGTAAAGGTTCACTTCTGCCCAGTCGCCTTCGCTGAAAGCGCGGTGAACCACTTCATCCACTTCGTCCCAGGTCTTGGCAGTGCTGTAGGCTCTGGGGTTTCTGGTTCTGATACGGATCCTGACTGTTGGGTTTGAGGTGCAAATCCGATGAAGAAAGAGATTTAGGTTTAGTGTGTGGACGACGAAATCAAAGTCAGCGGAAAAAGCGAACAGCTACTGGCGAAGCTGCTTGCTGCTAAGTTGGACAGGGGCGAGAGGAGTAATATGGCGGAACCTCGCGGAAACTAGAGTCATCCACAAAAGCGTCTGACGAAAGCATGCAGTGAGAATGCATGCAGGTACATACCACCATGCATTATGGAAGCTTCCGGCCTCGTGCACTTGGCGTGACAAATGTGCCAACCCAATGCATCTTGCGAAGTATACAATGACCGCTCAGTCGGACTTATATTTTCTTCGTCGCATTGGTGGCTCAGAAAAATGGCAGGTAGTATTAAACATGCTGCAGCAGGCATCTGTACATGCGTAGTGTCCAGCGGAGCCAAGCGTGACGGAGGAGACTTGACATGCAATCGGATTTAATGAAGTCGCACTGCAGGCTTGTAATGAAGTCGCACTGCAGGCTTGTTGCGGCTGCGGCATCGGATGATGCCAGTTCTACAATAGCCATGGTTCTCCGCCGTGCTTGGATGCCTGGCGGAACTCATTAGATGTTCCGCCATGTGCTGGTCTACCGGAAGAGCTACAATGGGACTGCCGTCCTCCCGCACAATCAGCACGGGGAATCGTGCACTGAATTTCACATCACGCGGGGAAAGACTGACTTTTGATGAGGCGTTTGCTCGTGACAGTCTTCGCTTCGCTGTTCCTGCGAGGTCTCGCCAAGTGTTGCAAGCGCCGAGCCCGGCATGCTTGTGAACAAACAACACGACCTATAATGTACTATTATTCTAGTGACAGACTATAATAGACTAGAATAGACTATAAATTTCTATAATGCTATAATATACCACGAGCTTCGAAGCTGCACCAAAGCTTACTGTTTACTTTGCCAGGACAGAAGAACAGAATGTACGGACTGGCATGATTGTTTATCTAGTCTTTTGCACAGATCATGACCGGCACTGTTAAAATATCTCCGGCAGTGTCACGGAGAATTCTGTCAACATTCTTTCAAACAAATATAGGGGCCTAAGCAAGTAACACTACATACTATTTTGGGGTTCCTTATTTTAAGTATAGTATAATGGGCCCCAAACCCTATTCTAATTATTAAGGCCCCTATATAGAGTGGACTTCACGGACCTGCCAGGTGGTCTGACGAAGAAACCTCAAACCCCTAACACTAAGATCAGTGATGAGGCACACTGGTCCAACCTTGCGTTTTGGGACCTATAACTACAATATACTATAGTACACTATGATATACTATAATATACTATAAAACACAATAACAAAACAAAAATATACTATAATATACTAGAATTCTGTAGGATACAATAATAATATGATATTCTGTATACTATAACCTTGAAGCTCTCAGCTCGAAGCCCGGGGGTTGCAACACTAGAGCCAAGCATCGCGACTTAGCGGACGGAGAGGTAGGAAGGATCGTGCGCCGTGAGTAAACTCTTCATGCCGGCTTGCAGGGACTCATGCACTGCTGTACCCATTGATGTGGCATCCAGTTGGGACATTAAGCCTTGCTTAACCTAGGCTGTAAGGATTGAATCGCACGAGACCTGGAAGGTTAGCCAGTGAGCGCATGCGAAAGCTATTGTACCCAAAAACGCTGCAACATGTGCCTCCCGTTCGAAATCGAGGAGTGGGAATCCCAGTCTAGGATGGAGAGTATGCAAGACGTCCCTGGAGAGAGCTCTCAGGCACACGGTTTAAACGGCTCTCCTGCAGAACGCATTCTTTGCAGCGAGCACCGCGCCGCTTGCCCAAACCTATATCGTCCAAACCTTAAACTTCCTAAACCCTCTCAATCCAGAGCCCTTGTTGGAACTATCTGCACATATGAGGTTTCAAGCCTACCGGTACTCGTAGTCGTAGTAGGCAAACTCGTCAGACGCCATCAGAGCGCCAATGACAGAAACGCAATTGGTGCGGACAGCGCGACGAAGCTACTACTAGGAAGGTCAATACACATGGCTCACATCGAACTATGGCGAAACAACTTAAGGGTCACTTTCTTTGATCGAGTACTCAGAGTACCGACGAATTGGTAGGAGCATGGCTTCTGCAGAGTCTCGAATGATGCCCGGGTGTCTCATGCAGGTTTAGCCAGGCCTTATAGTGTGCACGGTGCGTGTTATATATTCTCGTCGGCATGGTGAATTTCCTTAACGGCAACACTGTATCGTAGTGTTATTTTTGCTTCGATTTGGAGTGGCGAGCCTTATACTCATGGTCGTGACGCAGCAGCGACATAACACTGAACTCTATTTTTTATAGGCTCCGGAAGCATCAACGCATTTACGACTAGCCTAAACTGTCATGTCCTAATCTCTAAACCCCGGTGGAAGCTCGAAATTCGACAACCCTGAATACTGACAGAACTCTACGTATACCTTCTGCTTCTACATCTACGTCTGAAAGAACAAGCCGGCGAGGGGCGGTTCCGGGCAGCTGTGTTGCTACCTCCACGACGGGTGTAGCTTCTCCCATCAAGGCTCTTCGGTTTGGGGACTGGAAATTTCAGATTATGGCTTCTCTTCTTGGGTTTACCGCCCTCACCCTTCCAGGGACTTTCAAACATTTGGGGCAAGGTTTCCGGGTCTGCGGATGTGGGGTTTAGGGTCTATAGTGATTTAAGTTTGGGTTTGGTATTTTGGGCACTAGGCTTGAATGCTTCGGTGTGAGATGCCGTGACTGATGCTGCCCGGATGTAGAGACTACATCTCGCTCTGATTGAGGTAGCATTGGCCCGGCGCGGCCATGTAGGCGCTGCCATCTTGCACAAAAATACACGCTGAGCTGCTGCAAGCTGCCAAGTCGCGGCAAGCTGCGAATCGCCTTGGCCTTCGCTTTTGCTTGTCAGTTGACCGTTGGGGTTTACGACTTGGCTGTATACAGCTCAGCCCTGCCTGCGGTCCTGGTCGCCTAGCTAGGCTTCGGTGGAAGAAGCCACCAGCAGCTTGCGCAGCTCCAAAACATGCTCGAATTGAGCCCTTCCTCCGCGAACTTGAGCCGCAAGGTTCAGGCTGTTCATGTGCTGAAGAAGCCGCGAAACTTTACGTTGGATATACTGCTGTGTCGTGCCATGTTACGCGACGTCTGGGCAAACCGGAACTACAACTGCGTGTTAATATAGGGGCTTATTAAACCATTACCTATACAATTTTGGTGGCTCCTTGTTGTAGTTATAGTATAATGGGCCCCCAAATCCTACTCAGGCCCCTATATTACCCGAAACCTAAAGCAACAAGCCTGTGCCAACAAAATCCTAAATCCAAAGCCGAAGACGAAGCAGTCCCCGGTCCTGCAACAACACCCCCACAACAGAACCTTATAGTATGTTATAGTACATTATAGCATGTTATAGTACATATTAGTATATTATTGTATAGAATGGTATATTGTAGTATATTGTAACATTTTATAGTATTTTATCCCTCCCAAGCCCTAAACCACTAACTCTTGGACCTCGAACACGGAACCGGCTCTCCGAATACCTAAACCCGAAGCCCTAAGAGGTTTAGGACTTCAGGGTTTATAGGGCCTATGGTTTAGCGTTTATAGGGCTCATGCCTGCGCCAAACCTGATCCTCAACACTGTGGCCCAGTGGCCTCAATCCTCATCCTACATCCACGCTTTCACTGAGGTCCGACAGGTCACGTTTACTATAGGAGGGACCTTATAACAAAGTAGAGTAGGGGTTTGGGGTATCATACCATAACCATATAGGCTCCGTAAGGGTATATTCTTGTTTACTAGTTTTTCACAGGACGCCGCCGCAGCGGACCCAGCTCCCTTCTGAGCGTAGCTGGGGAGGTGGCTTTCCCTGTAGGCGTAGCCTGGCCTACACATTACCCTTAACTTCTATAAAGCGACTGTGCGCTCGAAATCCGGAAATGTGGAATCCTTGTCTCAAACGGCCTTCCGCGAGAACCCTTTATCCTGATGAAGAGACCGCTCATATACTAAAACCCTAACAGCCTAACCCCGGCAGCTCTGGTCCTATAATATAGGGGCCTTACTGATTACCAATACTATTTTGGGAGTTCCTTATTATACGTATAGTATCCTAATCTAATTCTACACTACCCTCAACTCCACTCGGACTTCCTCCAGCACGTCTTATCAGGAGCTCATCGCACTCCAGCTGAGAGCTCATTGCGCATGTGGCGCAGAGGTCCCATAGCAAAAGCCCCTGCGCACGCATTTGAGATCTCTTCCTCCCCGACAAGTTAAAATGAAGCCACGGGGGGAACTCGACTAAGTTCGACTCATGGAGGCTCCACCACCACAGAGTTCTCGTTTTCCTTGGCGTAGAGTGCAGTAGGCCGAACTTAAAGAGTTGGTTTTTCTTCGATTCCACATTGTCGGAACTTTGAGGTATATCCCGTAATTGGGGGGGGTAGATTCTTTAAAAATCATCAAAAACCTTACACCGAATCAGTAGCCCCTGAACCCTTATTAACGCTAAACCCTAAAATGCTACACCGAACGGTGGTGCACGAAACCGTAAGCCTAAACCCTACGGTCCTGCACCGACTGAGTCACGCCATAAAGGCTCAACGCTAACCCTACCCCTTTACAATCAATGTCTGTCCTGCACAGCCCTAGATGTGGCCCCAAGAGTTTTCGAGTAGCCAAGAACCAGACGTAAAACGAATCATAATTGGGCTTCTGAGTTTCAGGGCTACGGATTTGGGTTTGAGGAATTGTGGCTTAGGGCTTCGCATTGCAGCTTCTCTTACTGAACTGATTACGAAGCACAAGCTCCAGCCTGTCACCGGCAACAACTGTTGGAATCAGAGACACTGAAGCAATGTAAGCAAGGAAAACCTGAAAATAGCGAAGAGCAAGCACATGCTGTGACCTGAACTCCTAAATCTTACATGTTTCTCCCAGTGATGATGCTTGCTCAACAGTGCTCTGCTGCCCGGGTTTCATGCACCGTTGAGGGGTTCACAACATGTTGAAAGGCGGATGCCCCACTGCACGCCTTAACATCTCCGAACCCTAACCCTCCAAAATCTGGGTAACACTCCACTAAGCACAAACTTCTTTACCCTCAACCTTGGGTCCTGAATCTGAACTTGCTAAGCCGCCCTAAACCCTCAATGACTCCAGCCTAAACCCACAACCCCAAACCCCTACACCCCAAAACATAAGCCTTAAACCCGCGGCCCTCCTCCACCCCAAACCCCACAAAACCAAATCCGCACCCATCCTAAACCCTAAACCTCCTACACCCTCAAGCCTAAATCCTTATAAATCCCCACTGCAACCCGGCAACCTGGCTCCTCACAGAACCACGGGAGCTGGTCGGTTGACCTTCTCGACTTTGTCCGAGCCTCCTTACTTCGAGGGTCTTGAAGTCAAGGGTCTGTGGGGCCACTATAGGGGCCTCAATAATCAGAATAGGGTTCTGAGGTATGTTATACTTTATGAGAAGCAACCCCGAAAAGAGTATTGAACGGCTTTGAATGGTATTTAATAGAGCCGTACTCGAGTTCGAAATTAGAGTTCAGGGCCTGGAGTCTATTGGGTTCTCGAGTTAGAACTGTTGGGTCTCGAGTTTAGGGTCTGCCGCTACTCAAGCTGGTGGATCGAACTATACTATCAGCCCTCGTGTAGCAATGATTTTGCCTATTGTCGACAAGTACAATACCATCGATGAAGTAGGAAAGATATATGTCATCGAAACAACCCCTACCCTTAAACCCCAAACCCAAAACCCTACACCCCGAAACCTCGAAGCCCAAAACCCGAAACCCCTAAAACCCAACACCCTGAACACTACACCCCAGACCCTCAGTCTCGGATCGGAGAGCTCGAGATCTTGGGGCTTCTTCTGCCGAGATCAAAATTTGGGTTTAAAGGTTTAGGTGTTAGGGTTTTAGGGTTTAGGGGTTTTAGGATGTAGGGGTTTTAGGGTTTAGGGGTTTTAGGATGTAGGGGTTTCTATAGCTTGCGTTTATGTGGCGTGGGGATCCCTTCGGTATTGAGGTTTGGGACTTCATGTGCTCCACGGATTGATTCCACGAACCCCCAAAGAGTTGGTAATGGCTCACTTCCCTGGAGGCAACGCTTTTGAATTACTCATCATCATCGAATGATGGGCGTTGTCCGACGTGCTAGAAACACATTTGGACAGAGAAGTTTCACTGTTTTCAACAGTACACAGCTGGGGTACCAATTTGTTTCAAGGAGGGGGGTTGGAGTAGGAGGTTTCGTTGGGGCTCGATCGTCTGTGTGTGTGACCTTCTGTGTTTGCTTCGCCGTGTTCTCTGAATGTCGCGTCGTCCTTTTCCAACGACGACAACTATTGCCACACTACTCATGGCTATGGTTCAGCTGGGCTACTGCTGCTTTACTTTGTGGTTTTTGTTCGTAACACAACGCCACATCACTCAACAATACCTGTGTCACTGCTTTTACACTCCTGCTTCTGAGTGCACGACCTGCGCCAGCCTGTCAACAAGCGGTGGCAAGTCAGCGTTACATAGTATAGGGGCCTAAATAATTACCAATACTATTTGGGGGTTCCTTATTATAATTATAGTATAGGGGGCCCCAAAACCCTATTCTAATTATTGAGGCCCCTATATGAGTCGGGTGCGGGACACGGGAGCAGTCTCGCGGAAAACTTCTGAGGGGCTTGAGGTGGGCGCTCTACTTCGATAGTTATAAGTGGGGTTGTAAGTCCCC
The DNA here is from genome assembly GCA_003297005.1 of Symbiodinium sp. clade A Y106. Classification (NCBI taxonomy): domain Eukaryota; class Dinophyceae; order Suessiales; family Symbiodiniaceae; genus Symbiodinium; species Symbiodinium sp. clade A. The sequence continues at coordinate 73,798 of BGNK01001347.1, read as the reverse complement.
TAATATGGGTTATAAGCTATAAGTATAGTTATCCTACTTGTAACCCTACTTATAACTACCCATGAACCTCCAAGTAAGGGGCAACAAACCGATTACGACTGCTCGGGCCAGCTCAGGCCTCTCGCGTGCTAGTTTCAACGCTCGGTCTTTGCTTCAGGTGATGAATCAAAGTCCTTCACGAATGCTTGGAGAGTCACGGTAGTTATAAACTTCGTATAACCGTATACTCACATGCCACCCAGTCCCCTATAAGTTCAATGGCCCCGCCAATCACCCTAAACCCTAAACCCCTGAACCCCTAAACCCCTAAACCCCTCAACCCTAAACCCCTAAACCCCTAAACCCCTAAACCCTAAAACCCTAAACCCCTAAACCCCTAAACCCCTAAAACCCTAAAACCCTAAACCCTAAACCCATGCAGATTTCAGCAAAAAAAAAGCCAACGCTGCGCCTCCAGCAAAGCGCCCGCCTCACAGCTCCGGATTGCAGGCTTCTTCGCTCTTGCATAGGGGCCTTGATAATTAGAATGGGGTTCCTTTTAAAGGGGTCCTTTAAGGGATACTATAAGGGACCCATACGCTCTTGCTTAGGGGCCTTGATAATTTGAGTGGGGTTCCTTTTAAAGGGGTCCTTTCAGGGATACTATAAGGGACCCATAATAGGGTTCTATAGTATAGGGGTGCCTTTTAAAGGGATCCTTTAAGGGATACTATAAGGGACCCATAATAGGCTTCTATAGTATAGGGGCCTTAATAATTAAAATGGAATTCCTTTTAAAGGGGTCCTTTAAGGGATACTGTAAGGGACCTATAATAGGGTTCTATAGTATAGGGGCCTTAATAAATAGAACAGGGTTCCTTTAAAGGGGTCCTTTAAGGGTTCCTATAAGGGACCTATAGTAGGGTTCTATAGTATAGGGGCGTTAATAATTAGAATGGGGTTTTGGAGCATATTATACTATCACTATAGTAAGGAACCCTAAGAATAGTATTGGTAATTATTTGAGCCGCTATATTACACATTTGGGACTAGAACCAGGCCATGCCTAGAGGCTCTCTTTTAGGTTACCTACTTTTTATTACTTTTCTACATAAACAGATCCTAACTAAAGAACCAGGTACCCCAAAAAGAGGTGGGGTATGAGCCTATAGGTAGGGTTGTAGCTTTCGTTTACCACGGCAGATAGCTGTCAAGTTGATTCAGGGACTGCAACCAGGAATCTCGGCCCTGGGTTCAGGCTAGCGGCTAGTGTACTTACACCCTGGGGTTCGGGCACCCCGTCCAAAAGAGCAGTGCAAAACTCAACCTTGTGACGAAACTCGTCATGTAAACTGGACTGGCTAGGCGAGCTGCGCCGTTGAAATCTACGAATGAGTAGGAAACCGCCAGAAGATCACAGTAGCCAGGAGAAGGTAGACGAAGGACGCCATGCGAGCACCATCAAAAGACAAACATCAATCCCGGAAGTTCCAAAGCTGAGATCGCAAACCCCGGATATACCACAAGCTCCAGCTCGAGAACCCTTAAGAAAAAACGAATCTGAAGCGCTAGCATGGCTACCCAAGCTCGAATCAACCCAGATGTACTACCACTACCTTATTACATTAAGGTTTTGGGGACCTGTTGTGCCATAATCGTAGTGTATATGGACCTTCTTGGCAGGCTCACCGAAGGGCCCAAACGCCAAAGAGTCGACCCCCCTATCAGGACCCCGCGCCTGCCCTTTGGCTGGTGAAGCGGCCAGTTCGGCATCTACCTGCGCATCCGCTGCTTTGCGGGTACTGAGACTAGGGTTTTGGGACATACTATACTATAACGTTGGTACTTATCCCTTTCATACTAGACTATAAAATCTTAGTTGCTGAGTTCATAAGCCCCAAAAAGTGTACACTTTTAGTTTTATAGTGGGGTAATATTATCCCAAAAAGTGTAACGCGTATCCACTCAGCTCCTAAGAATTTGGTAATTCTTTAGCCTCCAAAAAAGTGCTCAGGTCTTGGAAACGGTTGCCGACTTCGGTGCTTGGAGGTCCAAGGTATGAGAACTCGGGATCCTTAGAGTTCTTAGGCAAGACAAAGCAGAATACAAATATTACTATATTACTCTCTTCATATAATACTTTTTCACTAAGCAGTGCAGCCATGGTGATAAACATTTCCGCCATCTCAAGAACAAGCTGCTGGGGCACATAAGGCCACAAACCCTCAACCCTAGACCCTCAAACCGAAAACCCTAACCCTTCAACCCTAAACCCTGAACCGTTACAAGCCTTACGGGCTGCAAGGCCGGAAACCGAGAAAAACGACGCGAGTCCGAGATCCCAAAGAACTGATTTGAAAACCCTGTAAGGCCCCATCAACACTTTGAGACCTGGTAGAAACCTTACAAGACCCTGAGACTCAACAATCCGATAGAACCTGTATAGAACCTGAGTACTATTATTGTTGTCGTTCTGACTGTTGCTATTGTTACCATTACTATTGCTATCGTTATTGGTAATAGTTTTATTCATGTTGTTATTACACTTACTATTATTTGTAACTACATAGCATGAAGATGAGTATTGTTACGCTTGTCATTATTACTGTTGCCATTGTTATCTTCGAACCCTTAGTATGCCCTGTAAGCCCGAATGCCTGCGCAGCATGGGCCGCCTCCCTTCGTGCAAGCCTGAAGGTTTCCATAGGGATTTACAAGGCTTATGTGTATGAAGGTTGAAATCAAGAGTGTTAATAGGTTTACCGGGGCTTGGATTCTTGAAAGATCGTCTAGGAACTTACAGAGGCTTATAGACTTATAGGGGGTTTCTTACAGTCAGGGATGCCTTATTCAGGGGTCCTTGTAAAATCTATGCTAGGGTCCGTGGTTGAAGCTTGCTTGACTCATATATAGGCATGACGGAATATGCACAAGACCCCAGCAAGGTTTGCCAATTTCACACCCGGTAATAGTTGTGAAAACGACTCAGGTCCCTACTTGGAGGTTCACGGGTAGTTATAAGTAGGGCTATAAGTCCCCTGGTATAGGTTTTTGGAAAACATTATCTTCCTGTTAACCCTATTTACTGTATAACTACACATGAGCCTCCAAGTGCATGAGCTGGGCACTTTTAAGGTCTTCTAGGCTTCCATGGGTATTGGAAGAGTTTGGAATTTTGAGGTAATCTGTCGCGATCCGGAAGTTGAGGCTAGGCTTTCAAGTCTTAAGCCATATACATATATATATATATATGTATATATATATAATATCTATATATACATGTGTATATATATATAGACTTTAAGCCGCGCAGTTAAGGGTTTCGAGCTTATGGCCCAGGCCAAGGCCTGAGAAGTTCAGATCGTCAAGGCTCGATTTTGATGCTTTCCATGGAATTCTCATGCCCTCCAACCAGCTAGGCCACAAAACCCCCAAAGGGTTTAGGGTTTAGGGTTTAGACAAAATCCTAAACCCTGAACACTAAACCCTAGACCGTGAACCCTAACCATCTGTCATCTGCTCTCGTCTCTCACTGCAGCGAAAGGAACCAGCGCTGGTAGTTTCGCATCTGCCAGCCGGTGATCACCTCTTCAGAACCCTAAGGGGCCAATGTGCCCACGCATGAAGGGCTCTTTCAGGGCTCTATCTCTCTATATATGTATATATGGTTCAATAAGACGGGTACATAGAGTGTTATGGAGATTCATGTGCATGATTAAGTACGTGGGCTGTGCATGAGCATGGCAGATTTGTGTGATAATATTCTGGGAAATATCTGCTTATTAGGCTCCTGGACCTTGAGGGGCACTTGATGTTTGTCTCGATTGGGCCAAGGTTCTGGAGAGAGGCTAAGGGTTTGGGCTTTAAAGGTTGAGCGCTTAGCAGTCTCAGGCTTACGGTTCAGATGGCTAGGGATTGTTCTTGCTGCGGTTCCTGCTACATGCTGCTGCACTGCTTGTCACTAGTAGGGCTGGACCAGCCAGCAAACTATTCGTGTTGAGACCTTTGATCTGTTTACTGGTGTCATGCTTGGCTTTTGGCCCTCTTGCCGTCACGGACAAGTCTTAGTTTGATGCTGCCAGCAAAACAAGACTCTGCAACACAGAAGCAGAAGCATGGAGCGATAGCAACAACTATACACGAACACTGAATTTTGACTCGTCATAATCATACTGAGTCATTCAGAAGCCATAGGCAAGTTCGCAATCCGAGCCCTGAATTCCAATATTCAGTACAGCCTTATACAACTTTAAGATCCCTATAAATCCCTATCCCTATACCCTGAACCCTACGCCCCCTTCATGTTCAAAGCCTTGCTCAGCTCGGAGAGGACCAGCGTGCCGAAGGGGCCAATCAACGCAATGAGCCAGCCTTTTCGAAGGTTTTCGCATAGCCCTAAGCGTCCAAAAATCCAATAATTAGGTACTCGGTTTCAGGGTAATAGTTACACATGTTAGTATGTATATGATTATTAGGTGCTTGGGTAGAAGCTAAAAACGTGGGGACATCATGATCCCGATGCCCGTAAGAAGTGTAGGGAATCCGCACAGCCTGGCACCAGTGCCTGTAAGTTTTGGGGCTTTAGGGTTGGGATGACTTTAAGGGTTAACAAGGGGTATCATAAAGGGTTCTATACAGGGGTTCAGAAGTTTACGGTCCAAGGTTCGGGGTGGGGTTTGCGGCTTAGGATTTCGGTTTACGGTACAGGGTATAAGGTTCAACAACCTGTTCTCCCTTCAAGGCAACAACATGCACCTTGCTCCAGGTTGTTGAATCGTCAGCCAGACTCAGCCTCTTGGAGAGAGCGATTCCAAGCTTCGTCCTCCTCCAGAAGACATCGGCAAAGATTTCAGCAATCGCATATGCGGTAGGGCCATTCAGGAGAAATCCAAAATTCTCCATGTTTCGAAGCAAAACCGCCTCAGTAGCATCAGCATTGGTCCATTGGTCATGTCTATTTCCACCAGACCTCTTAGAGTTGCCGGAAGTTGCCCCAGAGTGAAGTCTGTCGTCATATCCCCGATCGACTGGAAGATGTTGACGATTTCGCTTTCGTCGAAGCCCATGATTTCCAAGAAATCGCCAGGAGAGGCTGCCACTTCTGCCATTTGCGCGATCTGGGTAACAGTCAACTCGACATCGAGCTTCTTTGTCCTGAAGGTGTCTGTGCCACTAGCCACAGCCATCTCTGGTGCCTGGCGAGCCGCGACCTCTGCTGGAGGAGGAGCCTGACCTTCTCCGAGACCTTCCATGCCGTCGAGCATGCTAGCCCTAGTAGGGTTTAGGGTTTGGTATACACGCTCGACCATTCACCGGTTTAGCAGACACCGTAAAACCTCAATCCCCCGTGTGTGCGTAGTTTTTTATAGTGCTCATATTCCCTACTTACTCGTCGCCATCGCCGTAAATCCTTAGCCCGAATCCGAAATCTTCGATGCCCAGAGGCGAAATACAGCGGCTGTGTTGGCCCCAAATAGACACCATATCAAAGGAGTCTTGTGCTAGTTTGAGTCTTATGGAGAACTTCAATCATTGAGGGTGCTAAGACTTTATAAAGCCCGAGTCCAGCAGTACAAGCAACATCCGTTAGACCCCAAACTCTGAACAACTCAAGTCTAAAGCCCACAACCCCAAATCCTATCAACCCTCAAAATTCTTATAAGCCCTATCCTGAACCCTAAACTCAAATCCCCAAACAGTAAAAGATCTCCCTAGGAACTGCTGGAGCACTTCCAAGATCCAGCCATTGCTCGCCACATATTAGCAAGCCAAGTGACAACAGTGCTATTGGTCATCATGTGAAATCTTGCTGACGACGATTATCAAAACAGCTAGTCCTTCGGGTCAGTTTTGATAGTGTCATTCCTTTTGGCTGCGATCCCGCAACCTAAGCATCCTTACATGCTACTATCCAGGGTATTTTGCGAAACTCCCAGATCCCTCTTACAATTCCTTGAACTCTATAACTTCGCAAACCACATACCACCCTAAACCCTAAACCATAGAAAAAGACACGTGAGACCATCAAATCCATCCGGAAGATTTGGCCTTTGCCCTCGACGTCCAAGCCACGGAGAAGAAGAATCTGGGCAGGCTCAGGGTTTAGGGGTTTAGGGTGTTTGGGTTTAGGGCTTTAGGGTTTTGGGTTTTGGGTTTTCGGGTTTTGGGTTTAGGGCTCAGGGTTTAGGGTTTTAGGGTTTTGGGTTTAGGGCTCAGGGTTTAGGGTTTTAGGGTGTTTGGGTTTAGGGCTCAGGGTTTAGGGTTTTAGGGTTTTGGGTTTAGGGCTCAGGGTTTAGGTTTTTAGGGTGTTTGGGTGTTTGGGTTTTTGGGTTTAGGTTTTAGGGCTTTAGGGTTTTAGGGCTTTGGGGTTTAATTTATGGTTGTGTGATCAATGATCCGTCGCCCTGTCGAGGCCCGAATGGCTGAAGGTGCTCGGCATTGGGCACCCTGGCTTCTGCTGCAGAATGCATCCGATCGAAGTCGCGTAATTACCGTAACTACAATGGCGTCTGCACAGTCCATGATGGCGGAAGTGTCACGGTTGTGTGAACCCTCGCAGTAGTTGCAGCCGAACAGCATCCGTAGACAGGAACGGAATCAGCACCGCACAGTACAATGCAATCTGTGCCAGGACGATGGCATACCTTTGCAACGGCGAGGTGCAGTTCAGGGTTCAGGTTTCGGACATGAAGAAATGGAACAAGGTCTTGGGCATGCTGCGTATGTATAATCTACACACACACACATATATATATAGGGACTATAGTTAAGGGGTACATCTGTTCTAGATTCTAGACGACATAGGAGCACCGATATGCACACCAAGTGCAAACCCCAAACATGCTAGCTGACAGCTGATCGGCAAATTCCCGCATGATAACTGCAAACGATCCGTGCAGGGACATGTGAACCAAATGTTACTGTTGATGGACAAAGTCCTGCATCATCCATCATCAAAAAGCGGAAGAGAGAGGCAACTTGTCGACTGGACTGGCTTTGATGCTTCACCTCACAACGGCCTTCACACCTTCCCAGCATGCGAATCACGATACTCTATAGCCTATAGCAACAGGATCAACAAACCCTCACTTGGGGTATGCAACTCGTGTGTGCTGGGCGGGTCGTATAGATCATTGTTCACGTTCGCGGCTAACTGAAGATAGTATATTGCCTTCACTGAGCTGGGAGCCCAGGAGGTGAAAGTGCTTGCACTTGCCACCGAGGTGCTGCATCATGCTGTTTCCGCACAGGTTGACCCAGAAGGGCTTGTCGAAGGACCTTACCAGAACGCATGATTGTCCAGATTTTTCTGCTACAACCCACTAAACCTCCCCTAGATAATGCTTGCCGCTTGAACTGCACCCGACCCCAAAGGCACGTGCAATTGATTCGCAGCTCGTACGACAAGACGTGGCAGCGAGAAACAAAATTAAAACAAGCACACAACGAGCACTGTCACGGCTGCGAAAACCAGCGCTATTCTTCTTATCACCTTGGAATGGGGTGACGACACGATAACAACCATAAGTGCCCCCACCGCCGCCACCACCACCACCACCACCACAACCACCACCACAACCACCGCTGCAACTCACTAAGCTGACACCTATGCAACACAGTGGGTTATATTGTAATTAGTTGTCCCCGCAATGACTGGCTCGAACGTTGCTGACTGGACATTGCGAGGACAAGTACGAGAATTCAAAAAGATCGGCTACAAAGCTGATATCAATCTCCGTATAGCGCATTCATGTGCCGAGGCTTTGGCCGCGCGATGTAGCTGCGGATGTTCTCGGACCATACCTTTTGTCTCGAGCAGAAAAGAAGGCGTCAATTCTGGGAGTTGTAAAACTAGACTAAAACCTTCATGCGTTGGCTTCTATCCCGGTCTGCTCACACACATGCCTGATTCAATGGCCAGACAAGACTACATCAATTTCTAGACAATCGGTCAAGAATCTAGCGACTCTAGCGCATGACACCATGAACCTCGAAATAAACTGATACCAGATGCCTTGCCAAACTCGTGAACCAAACTTCTCCACAATAACCGCAGTTGAGGGTGTAGAGGATTTTGCATAGAGAGCTAAAGGCAAGGATTTGTGGCTTATAGAGCTCAAGAACCGAAAATCCCCAGATCCTTGACTTGAAACTAATGCGAACCCTGGACTCACTTTCAGATATCCAAAACCTTGTAGACCCCACTGAAGTATAGTAGTCAGCTTCTTCGAGACCGAAGTGCCAGGGAAATGAAGGTGACGGTCCGTGCCTTTGTAGCTTGCGCAGGCCAGGGTTCCAGAGCCAGGGCAAGGGGGCTTGAGGCTCAAGGTTTAGGGTTTACAGGGTTTTTTTTGTTAAGGAGCTTAATTTAATTTACCAGAATAGGCATCTATAATAGCGAATACCAGGGTTTCTTTATTATGGTAGCTTAAATTAAATTCCTTGACCAGAATCCAGTTTAGGGGTCTTAAGTCTTAACGACAAAGGTTTTGCAGACTGCCGTCTTTCGCTTAACTGTATAAAATCTAGGGGCAACCTTTGCACCACCGTTCCTCCCGGCTTACTGCAGGGGTCTTAATAATTGGAATAGTGTTTTGCAATTATATTTTTGACTATAGAAATTGAGCATAAGGGGCTACTGCTGGCAATGATTCCGACTCCTATAGTAAGTATAGTAGGGCTTGAACTTCTCTCCTTTCACAAGGAGCTGGGATCAAACTCAATTTCCGCATTTAAGCTTGCCAGGTTTAGAGTTCAGGGTTGGGTCGGCTTTGAAGGGCTTCATTTGGGAAAAAACACCACTTCGGCTTGGGAGTCGGTTGGCTTTGGGCTTTGAGTCCTCCAGGCTCCAGGCTGTTGACCTTGGAGCCTGGGCCTTTCTTTGAAGATTCACCTTCACCTAAACCCCAAAACCCCTGAACCTCTCCGCTCGAGATCGACAAGAACATGGATGCATCCAGCAAACGACTTAGGTGTCAAGTTTTTACTAATGGCTGCTTTACCGTATATAGAACGAATTCTATCACGGGTATCACAACCATCATTCCATCATTGCCATCATTTCTCATGCTTGGCCTCTAAAGTCGTACAACAGGAAACCCAGACTTCCAAGGATCTCTAGTTTCCTGGGCTTTAAAGTAACCAGGGAGAAAAAAGTATTAAAGTATGGTACTCCAAAGCCCAGTTTCATAAACTCGCCGAAGGTTTCAACCCTTGTAGGATTCCGGTGCTTTACAGTATTGGCACGCTCAAGGCATGCCAAGAACTACGGTTTGTAATAAAGTAAAATATATGAGAAGCCTGTAGTGACATGGCAAGTGGACTTGTAGAAGCCAGGAACAACAGTAAGATGCAAATTCTGTGCAGATTTCATAGATAATGGCCGAGTATAGCCCGCAAGTTGCACAGCTTCGATGATCATAGACGCCTAAGTACGATATGCCTAGGCTGCAGAACTTGACCATGATGAAAACTCCATAGAACCCTTCTGCAATCTTGTCAACTCTTATACCGACCCAACCCTACACCCCAAACCCTAAACCCTAAACCAACCCTACACCCTGAACTCCATGAGACTTTCTGGTGCTCACTGATCTCGGCTGTGCCTGGGAGAGCTTGAACGTGGCATCGTCTCCCAGTGCCATGATGTCTGCCTGCTTGGAGGTTCATGGGACCCATATTAACCTTAAGGTTCCCTTAAGGGATTGATGAGGGCTCTATAAGGGTTCTAAGGGCTCTACAAGGGCTCTGCTTCGAGGTTCATGGGTAGTTATAAATAGGGCTATCAGTAGGATAACTATAGTTATCATCCATATTAGGCGACTTATAACCTCACCTATAACTACCTGTGAACCTCCAAGTTCCGCTCCGAAAGCTGTTTTGGGTCTAGGGCTTCCGCAGGGAACTGTAAGGGTTCAATATAAGGGGGGCCAGCAAAAGGTCAAAAGAGGTAAATCTGTAAGAAATGTAATTGCCTGCGGGATGTCCAAGGCTGCATCTTGACAGTCATTTACCTCCGTTGCTACTGCGGCTGCTGCTGCTACAAACCATCCTTGCTGATCTCGACATTGAAACACTAGGTTTCCACCATTGACATGCAGCTGTCTTCAGCAGCAGGCCTGCAGAATCTGCCCTTCACAGTAGATGATCAGCGAGATGATGTAGACCGCGATCTCAGACCACAGCGACGGCAGTTCGTGCTTTTTTCTGTGCAAATAGTGATATAGAGCCATACTGCGCCAAGGGAATGCAGCGACGGGCAATGCCGACAATTATCCCATCTTCTGTCCCCGATCATGAACTTGCTGTTGCTTTGCCTCTCTGCGATTGTCTCATGACCTGCGACAGAGGTCTGGTTTTCGTGCTTAGGTTGTTAAGCGCTCTGTATGCTCAGTGCCCCGCGATGACGATCGAGAGCACTGCGCCGTTCAACACCATGGCAAACCACATCCAGCCAAGGACCTGGAAATGAAGCGAGTTAACGGTTTCAAAAGAATAGTAATAATAGTGACAGTAATCATAGTAGTAACATTAACAAAAAAAGAAAAAGAATGATAAGAGCAATAAATATAGGGTTTCGGTCTCTAAGGTTGAGGGTGCGAAGGGTTTTGGGGTTGTTTGGAAAATTTTCCCGTTTCGAGTCTCAGGTATCCGAAGCTCCGAGGGTAATTCGACCGTGGAGCGGCTGCAAGGAAGCGCGAGGAAGCTCACAGATTTGCCCACAGTGGGATACCTATATCCCCAAGGGTCCATGTATCCAGGGTATAAACTTGGGCCTTAAAGTAGTCCCTATATAGGTACTTTGGGGCCAAAGTATATACTACTTGGGTACATGGACCCTTATAGGGTATAGGGTCAGGAGACTGAGGTTCATGAGCAGGGGCAGCTATAGATACAATTACTTGTACCCGCAGGCAAGGTACTTTTGCGTACTCACCACGTCCCAGGGAGTTTCGAGAGCCCAAAGCACCTGTTAACTACAAGGTACTTGGGTTTAGGATAAGCGTAACTGTAGTTCGAGATCTTGGGGAGTACATATTTGCTAGGAGCTTGGACATTAAAACTCAATCCACCCCAAACTAAGGCATCGGCAATAGGCTCAGTTTTCGGCCGAGGGCGCCTGAGCATTGTGTCCCATGAGGTGGGTGTTACTGTAGGGGCCTAAATAACTACCCATACTTTTTTAGGGGTTCCTTATTATAAGAATAGTATTATGGGCCCGAAACCCTATTCTAATTATTAAGGCCCCTGCAGCAGATTCAGGGCTGAGGAGTTGGGTTTAGCGCAATCGGATACTGCTTGAGACGTTGCGAAGTTTCGATGAGAACCCTTCCATTCCTTCGGATTTCGTGTGCACTGGAAAACTGCTGACGACCCTACTTAGAGGTTCATGGGTAGTTATATGCAGGGTTATAAGTAGGACAACTATAGTCATAACCCATATTATGGGACTTATAACCCCACTTATAACTACCCATGAACCTCCAAGTAAACCCTAAACCGAGGTCATGCTCTGCTCAGCAAGACACCTTAGACGACATCCCATCTGAGTTTTTTCGCAGCCAAGCGACTGATTCAGGATGCCTTCAGGCATGTCACGTGGCAGGTGGGTGTGGGGCTAAGCCTCTTCCTTCCTGCCTTCCGGCTTCATTTTGTTTTGTGGAACTTACCAATTGTAGCTGAGGAGTTCTCGGAGCTGCATGATCTTATCTTCGGCTACAGGGTCATTGCTTTAGGCTTTAGGCTTTAGGGTTATCAACCTCAATCCCTAAAGCACCCTAAACCCTAAACCTCCAAAAGCAGGACATACGGCTGATGGACAAAATCCCGCATTACCCATTGTCAGGAATATACCATACTTCCCATAGTTTAGGTAGGGTCCTTAGGGTCGTGCAGGATTTTGTCCATCAACAGTACGACTTCGCAGACCCCTCAAACTCAAAGCAAAACGGAAACCCATCAGACTCAGGGCCTGTGTTGGACACCAACAAAGTGAAGACGCTGCCAGACGCAGGAAAAAATCCCGCGGTCATGGGACTAAATACCTGATGATATGATACAATACTCTGTTCCATCAGGTTATATTCTAGAATGAGAACAGTCGAAGTCTAAAGCTGCAACAGTAACACTTAACAATAACAACAATAGCAACAATACTAGTACTAGCAACAATAACAATAGCAATAATAATCATAATCATGCCAGTTTACTGATGATAACAATCACAACATTACCAAAGATCGTAATAACCGGAATAGTAATGAAGATAATTTTAAATTAAAATGATAACAGTAATCGCAATTCATACGAATCATTACATATACGATATATTTAAAAAATGATACCAACCATCGCAATTAGTACCATGAAATATTACGCCTATCTATATATATATGTACATATATATATACACATACTACGATGAACTGCCTCTTGCCTGGCTCCCCAGGCTCCATGCCCAAGGCGATGGAGGGTGGCAGGTCGGTGACGAGGATCAGGAACAGGATCTGAAGAGGTGTCCTTTTGAGGGTGTGTGGATAAGGTTTAAGGGGTGGGGCTTTCGGGGTTTAGGGTTTCTAGGGTTCAGGGTTCATATGGCGGGAACAGGATCTGAAGAGGTGTCCTTTTGAGGGTGTTGGGGCTTTAGGGCTTTAGGAGTTTAGGGAACAGGGTCTGAAGCGGTGTCCTTTTAAGGTTGAAGCTTTAGGGCTTGTAAAGGGGTTTGGTGTTTGGGGCTTTAGGGGTTTAGGGTTTTAGGGGTTTAGGGGTTTTAGGTTTATAGGGTTTGGAGTTCATAAGGGATTTTATGTTAAGGGATTTACGTGGAGAGGTGTCCTGATTTTGGAGGGGATCGAGTTTCGGAACGGGGTTTACGGGTTTAGGCGTTAGGGGCTAGAAGCTTCGGTGTTTACGGTTGTCGGACTTTAGGGTTTAGGGTTAAGGAAGCAAAATGGCACTATGGCGACGGCTTGATCTGAGGAGGGGTCCTGTGAGGGCATCTAGAAGGGCACGATAACGGTAAGGGATGGTCTTTGTATCCCCCCGGGCAGAGGTTTTACATTCAAGTTCTTTTCATGTCAAGACTGCTACAAGCAACGCTTAAGGGCTGAGGATGCCGAATTTAACCATCAAGCTGATCTGGAGAAGTGTCGTGGAAAGATGAGGAGGTTTCAGGATTACTTAGTGAAGTGAGGCCTGACATGTTCCAGACCTTCCGGGTTTAGGAGACGGTCTTCTTGGGCGAAGGGTTTCCTCTTTAGGGGGCTTAGGGTTGTGGCCCTACCCTAAACCCTAAACCCTGAGGCCGGGGCGACCTGACACCCCGGACCCCAGACCCCCTACACCCTGAAGTCCCTCCTCAGACTCTACACCACCCCGAATCCTAAACCTCGAACCCTGGTAACCCTAAGCCCTGTTTGTTTGAGCCCACAATCTTCTGAGCACCCACGCGCGTAAGGCGCGGAGCAGTTGAGGTGTTGAGTGTACAGCGTTTAGGATCTGGCCTAGGGAGCTTTTTGGAGGAAGTAAGGGCATTATCAGGTCAGCAACAGTTTCGGAGGAGTGCTCGAACGGGTGCTGCCTGGCTTTATCTCAAGATTTGAGGGATCCTTGGTGGTGCCGGCCCACTCCGCCACTGGTGGTCTGGCTTCCCATACCCCAAGGCCCCCAGAAGTGAGGTTTTGCAGCGACTCTGACTCCAATCTTGCGGTTGGTAAACTTCAACATATGGGAGTTTCCGAAAATTCGGGGTACCTTATTTTGGGGTCCTTATAATAAGGGGTACTGTATTAGGGTCCCTATTTTCGGAAACTCTCATATGTATTCGAAGCATATCCAAAGTCTCAGAGGCTTTGCCAAGGTTTGTGGCTGCTTGCAGAAGGCTTGCAAGGCGGTTTTAACGGCTTAAGTTCCGCGTCTGCAGGCAGGTGCAATGAGGCTACATGCTGGGGAGAGGACACACCCTAAACCGTAAACCCTAGCGCCTGAAGAAAAGCAAAAAACTGCAGGGCCCCGGACTGAATCAAAAGGGTCGGACTGCCGTTAGCTTTAAGCCTCATGTGACTCCGGTAGGACAAACTGACGAGGTCCTCATCACCGGGATTCCGGCGACGATGCACGCAAAAATCTGCATGACCTGCGTAATTAATCTGGAAGCCGTAATTGTTAGAATGTGACTTTGGTGGCGCTCTTTCAAGACTTCTAAGAGGGAGCCCTATGAGAACCCTACTATTTATCCAGGCTTCTACACTGGGGGTTAAATAGCAAACCACAAGGTGATTGGGTTTGAGGGTCCTCGGCTTTCCTAGTGAGTGCAAAGGCTCCCTTGGTCCTGAACCCTAAACTTTACCTAAACCCTTGGCCCTTGACCCTAGAGCGTGAACCCTAAACCTTAAATCCTAAACTTTTGAAGCTCGAACCCTAATTCTCAGACCGGACACTCAAGCCCTAAATCCTTGACCCCTGAACCCTGAGCTTGGCCAGAACCTTAAGCCCAAAACCTTAACCCTACCCCTAAACCCTCAACCATGATCCCTATAGACCCTCGAAGTATGACAAGCTCCTTGAGCTTACCTCGCTTACCGGCCTCCGCAATGTGCACAGACATGATGAAGGCCACCTTGGTCTTGGTGAAGTACCAATGCTAACTGGTTTAGGGTTTAGGGGTTCAGGGTTTGGGGGTTTAGGGTTTACTTTTTACCAGTGGTGCGAGTAATGGTATTCGCTACCAGCCAGTACACGCGAATTGGGATCGTGACACCATAAGGTTGGTTTGGGGATTGAGGTTTAGGGTTCGGATCTTGTGAGGTCTGGGCTTCAAGGTCTGCCTGTAAACGCCTACGCAACTTTTGACCACATAAAGCCCCTATAAACCCCTCTGATACCCGGGCTCGTCATACTTGTCATTGCCACGCCACAAATTTCTGGATGCCAGAGTAGATCGCGCGGCCTTTCTCCACAGCCGAGACGATCGAGCCTCAAAAAGAGAATGCTGCCTTTCCGAGCGTTATTACTTTTGGGGGTGCCTTTAATTACGGGCCGACTAAATTTATGTGTATAATAGTTGAAGTGAGCGGTACTATAACGGTCACTTGCTTATTGTGTTGCTATATGGCTCGGGTTGAGGGCGCTAGGTCAGGGACCTCGGCCTTAGGAGAAAGTTTGAGGCTGAGAATTGAAAGATCCAGTCAGATTTTGATTCTGTGAAGGAAATGGCGTTGACGTCGAACAACAAAATAGCTCGCGCGGCCATGCTGAATGCAGCAAGATGCAAAAGTTGTCGTCGGTCAGAACCATATCCTCAGATGAGAAGCTACTTGGAGCTTGAGAAGAAGAGACCCAGATATGAGTGCCAGACAAGAGATCTGCATTGTCAAAGGGACCCAATTCTTATTATTGAAGAAACTCCCACAGGCCAAAGAGGAGCTATGGAGCTGCAGGTTTGCGGCGATGAGGGCCGAGGGACTGACTCTTTCAGCTAGACTCTCCTTCTACTGGCCACTTGCTAGTACGACTAATTAACCAGGCTTCGGCAATCTCATGTTTTTCTCGAGCATAGAAGATGCGAAGGTACGGCAACCGAGCTTGTGTCGTGCCTGCCCGGGCATCATATAGTTGCACTCCGGATCTTTAGATTCACAACCTCGTCTAGATTCGGATAAAAAACGCACTGCACCAACAACCACTGAAGAAGTCGCCATTCTGACTTCTCTGTGTCGAAGATGCGACGGTGCAGTCCAAGCTTCGCCCCAGACCGGTAACTTGGTTTTTCTGTTGCCTATGATAACAACGAAAAGCGATTCGATAAGCTATATGCATATGTACGCATCCAACGGCTTCATGCTGGAGCGACGAGCTCTCCTCATGAAGAGAAGAAAACCCTCGACTTCTTCGTGTCTTGTTGCCCACCAAAGGCATCTACAGGCTCTCCCAACAGCCTCCGAACAGCCACCGGGAGGCTGCCTTTTTGGAGCATCGCTTGAACTTGTTCGTTTGTGGAGCCGAAGTGCGCACATGCTCTCCCTAGCGACTCCAGCCCTTTGAGCGACGCAGCCTCTGCGATGGCCACGAAGCTGCTGGCATCGATCATATCACGTAGCCCATTACACAAGGTCTGCACAACGCCATGGACTTGCCAGCGGTGGGCCAAGTCCAAAGCTACAAGCATGGTCTCATGGTCCGGGTCTTCGCGAGTGGAGCTGGTGTACAACAGATCCAAGAAGAGCGACACACCCGAGGACGAGGAATCCTCGACTTGAATGCGCCAGCTCGAGCCCTCCTTCATTTCAGACGTGAGCATGGCGTTCAGCACTGGCGAAGCC
>BGNK01001347.1:0-55000 GCA_003297005.1 Symbiodinium sp. clade A Y106 | reverse complement strand
GAAGTGCCCAAATGTGCCAAAACCTATTCCGAGCATGGTATTTGGGACCTCAAGTGCTTAGGCTCTGAATCTCTGCAACAGCCAAGGCACTGTGGACGTGAGGCGATCCATTTCCTTTCCCTCGAGGTAATGGCCTTTCGAAGGCTTTGCGTCTAGGGGTTTAGGGTTGCAGGATGAGGGATTAGGGTTTAGGGTTTGGGATTTTGGCTGAGGGAGCTCTTCGTGGGGTCTCGGGTTGAGGGGTGGCAGAAGGGCTCTATGCAGGCTGTGACAGGAGCTCCCAGAAGTTCCGTTTCAGCATTGTGTCAACGCTCTGTGTCGGTTTTGGGTGTATAGTGTAACGGGTTCAGGGTCGAGGGCTCTACAGTGTGGGGGTTAGGATTCTGTTTCAAGGATGCAAGTCTTCGTTAGGTATCGGCTCTTTTTCGGGAACGGATCGAATCCGAGGTACCCGGCCCTTCGGCTTTCGGGATTCGGCATGTAAGTTACAGGGATTGCTCAAGGATTGAGGGGTTTGCATGATCTGAGATTACGAATGATGTAAGAGGATGTGAGAATATTGGTGGAATGGTCCCTTCTGACTCTGAGCCCCAGGCGCACATCGCAAGCCCTCGCAGAAGCCCAAAACTCAAAGTCCGAAACCCCAACCGCCCTGGTCCTGCAATCCGAATCCCCAAATCGAAGCCCTAAACAAGACCCCTACGCCCTAAAACCTTAAGCATTAAACCGCCACGGGGTTCCCTACTTAAGGGATCTGTTGAAGCAGCAAGTAGGGTCAGAAGTATGACCACTATGATTACACTTATAACTATACTTACGTATAGCCCGACTGCGGTTCTTATAACCATATTTGCCCTAAACCCTAAACTCTTATAACCTTACTTGCTAAGGCCCCTGATCCTCGAATAAGCGATGGTGTCTACCCCTTCGCACCTCCGGGGCGCAGGGTGTTGCAGTCCACTGCTGCAGTCGCCTTTGGCTCTCGGGCTTAGGGTTTGAGGGGGGTTTAGTTTAGGGTTTAGGGTTTTAGGGTTTAGGGTTTGGGGGTTTAGGGGTTTAGGGGTTTAGGGGTTTAGGGTTTAGGGTACTAGGGTTTAGGGTGTTCTTTGAGGCTTAAGGTGAAAGTAAGGAATTCTAGAACCCCATCAGGCCCGGAAATCACAGGACATGTTTAAGGCTTTGAGTCCGTGAGGGGAATGAGAGATAGTGAGCTTCATTTTCTATAAAAACCAGGAAATGATGAGAGTTTAAGCCTTGCTGTGACAAGCACGACCGACGCTTTATTGAAACCATCGGGTTTCAGGCATCAGCTTGCTGACTATTGCAACTGGAAACTACTGCTTTGAGGTCTAGCCCTAAACCCTAAACCCTAAACCCTAGGTAGGGTTTAGAGATGCCTGGAACCAGGCCCTGAGTAGGAGAGCAGATGGTTCCTCAGCAGAGCCACTGGGCTTCTCCGAGCCGGCAACCCGACACCCTCAACCCTGAAGTCTGCCTAGACCCTAAACCCCAGACCAAGCCCTAAACCCCTGAACCCTAAACCCTATAGACGAAAATAAACCCCGCAGACTTGCAGAAGGGGCCTCGTCATCCTGTGGCTGGAGGATGCTTACGTTCTTGGCGATGGCGATGGCGGTCCTCGGCTGGATCCGAGGAGTTGAAGACTTCGGGTTTGGGGTGTTTAGGGTGGGGGGGAGTTCAGGATGGGGTTTAGGGTTATTCTTGGTGGGAAGGTTTGAGGTGTCAGATCTAGCATGAGCACTCTAGTCATGGTGCTAGCAGCAGAGAATAATCCTTATAGAACTCTAGAATGCTCCTTGTGAAAACCCTTGTCGCCTTACTTACGTGCCTCCTGATCCCCAAGTACTGTAGGAGCCGTAATCATTACAACACGGTTTTGGGATATATTGTAAGATAATCATAATAAGGAACCCAAGGAAAATCTTGGTAATTACTCAAGCTCCTGTAGAGCCCTTATAAAACACTACAGAGATCCTCCAAACACCGTCCACCTCAAAACCTGAATAAGCGCAGCGCTGAACCTCGAAACGCTCAGCCCTGCAACCCCTGTGTAAGTCTGTACGAGAGTCTTCAGGTAGTCTCCGGTGATCATAACCTTGGAGCGTCTCTTGTGGCTTGGCTGCTCATCACGGGATTTGGGAGCCTTGGAGTTAGTTCAAGTGCGATTTCCCTGCAACTCCAACGTCAGGAAAGGGAGTGGAAGAAGACTAAGGTTTTGGAGTTTGTAAGGGACTCCTCAGTGGCTTAGTCTTGCTTTGAGCTCCAGAAACTGCCGGATTTACGGATTAGCTGATCAGGGTAAATCCAACTAGCTAGCTGCCATGGATATGGACATCTTGGACTCAGTGGAGTTTTTCTTGGGGGGGAGGAAATTCTACTACAACTATTTTCGTTTACCCCAAGGGATACCTTTATGCGTCTATAAGTCATCATTCAAGCCCCTCCCTTACGAGACCCTCATAAAAACTCTTAGAACGCTTGACAGTTCTATAGGGGGCCTTAATAATAGGAATAGGGTTTCGGGGTATATCATACTACAATTAGAATAAGGAACCCCCAAAACAGTATAGGTAATTACTAAGACCCCAACATTGTTAGGGCTTCTTCGGGGTTCGGCTCCGTGGCCGGCCCTATCGGGCTTAGGACCTTAAACCCAAAGTGCCTATAGAAAAGGCTCAGGTTTGTTTGTTTTTAAGGGCAGTGAGAGAATAGGGCTCAGGGCTCTTTAAGGTGGTTCCTGCAGGACCATAGAAGTCTCGACGGAGACAAGTTGCAACGCGGATGCCAGCTCCTCGCGCAGCAAGCACGGAGTCCTGCAAGGAAGTTCGTTACAATGGGGTCGTGGAGTTTAAGCTCTGGTCGTCAATTCACCAATGGCCCCGAAACTGCAAAACCGACGTCCATAACCTCGAACTGCTAAACCCTCAACTCCAGAACCCACAACCCTACCTATAGTCTCCATCGTAGTTCCAGTTGGGTGTTAGTTACTTTGTAGGATCCTAAATATAAACGGATACATAAACCAGAAAAAGGAACTGCAATGCACAAACCCTTATCTCCACACCCCGGCTCTTGATGAGACTTGTAAGTGGGTTTATAGGTAGGATAACTATAGCTATAGCATATGTTAGCGGACATCTAAAAGCTAATCCTAAACCCCAAAGTGTTCCGAGCCTTTACGCCGTCGCGGTCCGGATCAATGGAGGCGACCAAGCCAACCAGCCGCAAGTTCTGCAAGGAGAAAGGGTTCTGTAAGGTGTTTAGTCAGCTCTAAGGCCGCAAAAACAGGATTCTACAGGGTGTCATGGGGTGTTGTATGGCGTTGCCGGGTTTTTGTAGGGGTCATTTTGGGTCGTAGATCACGAAGCAGCAAGCATAACCGGAAAACCTAGATTGTAGCGTGATGCATCATTCAGGCTTATAGTAACGAGAGGCTTTACGATAGTCTCCATTGTAGTTCCTTTTTTTGGTTTAACCAAATATATAATTAGGATCCTATAAGGTAACCCCAAAAAGGAACTACGATTGGGCTCAGGCTTTCGGCTTGCGGCTTCTAAGGGGTTGGCAAGGTTTGGGGCTCGGGCTCCTTGGCGTGCTCAAGGTGCTGTGGCACTGATGATGATATAGACCCTGCACTACCTTAAGGACCCAAAACTATGGGAATTATGGTATCTTTCTGATTATGGGTAATGCAGGATTCATATCATCAACCGTACTTTGCAGGCACTGACAGAAATCGCGCAATTTTTGGAGGCACTCAAAGTCAGGGCTGTGCGTTTAGGGTTTAGGGTTTAAGGGTTTAGGGTTTAGGGTTTAAGGGTTTAGGATTTAGGGTTTAGGGGTTTAGGTTTTAAGGGTTTAGGGTTTAGGGTTGCCACAGTGCCACAGCTGCAGGCTGGTTCTTGAGACAGCTGTGGTGCTTGGACCAGGTTGAGCTGCAGTCTTGCTTCGTCATCATCATAGGGACCCTTAGGGGGGTCAGAGGGAGGGGGGTAGGGGACTATACTTCCTTGAATGGGCCTTATTAGGTCCTTATTATGGGTATTAAGGCGCCCTACCCCGGACCCCCCCTCCCCCTACACCCCTAAGGGTCCCTATGACATCATCTCCTTCAGCTGAGCACCGGCCTGCTTTGGATTCTCTGCATCCTGTGTGTTGCCAGCTCCACTTTCTCAATCAATGTCATCTTGCCGAGCTTCGCAAGAGTTTTGAATTGCTACTCCGTATCGGGCTGATCTTGTACATCCTCCCGAAAGGTAGAAATTAAGTAGTAGTTGTTTGAAGACGGCAGCACCCCATAACAAAGAACCTGGACAGGATAAAGAACACGTTGCTCTTGAGAGTTGGGGACTAGAGGAAGCTGTTGCCTCAAGTTTGCTCCTGGAGGGGCGTTGCAGGTAGCGCGCAGCGCTTCAGAGGTAAATGACAGGCAGCCAATCATGGTCCATTCTAGTAGTCCCATGTCGTAATTGTAATGCAGAAGCACTTCATGCCGCACAATCTCCAGAGGTGTGGTCAAGCTGGACACTCGAAGAAACGATTCATGTCTGGAATACCAATCCGAAGTGGGCCAAGTCAAACAGATTCAAAACAACCTGAAGCATCAGCAAAAATCCCTCCATAATTGGCGACTCGACACGTAGTTCAGAATATAGGGGACCAACATGTGCGCCCCAAACACTAGGATCCTCAATATAATACAGCAGCCGCAATGATTGGTATGCTATACTACAGTTTTTGTAAGCGCATCGGGGCTACAAGGGAATACTACTACATACTGCTACCAACTATCCCGACCGCCATATTCCGAGCCCTTCAAGAAGAGACCCCACTAACCTGAAAGTCCACAAGCCAGGGAGCCCTCAATCCTAAACCGCCAACCCTAAACCCTACGTAGACCCTGAACCCTAAAGGTCAAACCCTAAACTCTAAACCCCAAACCCTAGACCCTGAACCCCAAACCCTAAACCCTAACAGCAAGCCCTAAACCCTAAAGCGATGAACCTGGCGGAGCTTCGAAAACCTCTCGTCCGTGGAGATCTCGTCATCGTTCTTATCGAAGGGGAGCTCCTGAGACTCTTTTGGGTTTCGGTGTTTTTTGGTTTCGGGCGTAGGGTTTAGGGGTTTAGGCTTCATAAGGGCTGTAGGGTTTATGGTTTAGGGGCTCAGGGTTTAGGGTTTGGGTTTGGGGCTTAGGGCATGGAGTTTAGGGTGTAGGGCGTCAGGGTTCAGGTTTAGAGTTTAGGCTGCTTTGAAGGCCTTTAGCAGTTAGGCTTTAAAGGGTAGCTGTCGGGGTTTCGGGTTTTTGGAGGACCTTTGCCACAATTGCTCAACTGCTTACATGGCCTCAGCCAACTACCACTTTGCAGGTTCATAGCCGCAAGTCTTGAGCAGAGCAGGCCTTCTTACAATTTAAACTCTGAACCTTAAACCCTAGACTCAGACCCTGGACCCTTCACCCAGTTCAACGGTTTCCGTAATAACCTGGGGTGCCGGCTGTCATCGTGCGAACAGCGACTGCGAGCACACGCAGCGCCTCAACACGAGCTGACCCTAAGGCTCTACAGACTGATATTAATATTAGTATCCTTATGTTTATTTTTGGTATTGTTGTTATTGTTATGGTTATTAAGGCTTTTGGGCACAAAGACCATACTGTTTCAAACCTGTGCACTTCGAGCCTCAGGGCAAGCCTCAAGACGGCACTTGCAAACGTCATGAAAAGATCTTGCACAAGGAATCCAACGCCCTGAATCCTCAACCACGATAACAAAAACAACCGTGACCCTGCTCATTCTCAATGAAGTGAGAGACCCGCGCAAGCGGATGCTTCCGTTTCATTACTTCCTCTGATCTTGGCCATGATCCCAAAGCCCCCGAAAACCTCTCAAACTCTTCAACCCTAAACCCCCCAAAAAATCTGAAGGCCTTACGGAAGCAAGGGGCCTTGCTGCTGTATTCATCAACGACCTTGAGGATGTCTTGCCTTGCCTGCAAGAGGGGAGAAATTTTTGGGATTTAGGGCGTAAGCAGAACCCAGATCCAGGAACAGTCTCGCTTCTGTTGCATCTGTTGCTGGTCCGGGCAACAGAAGTACGGCAAGCAATCACCCAAACCACCGCCAAAACTAACGAAATAACATCGGCAAACGCAGAGACAGCCACATGGGCAGACCTGAAAAATGAGTGCAGTCGGATGTGGAGACACTGAGCATGATGCAAAAAGGTGCAGGGTCGGACGAATGAGCGAACAAGAACAGCGAATCTGGACAAGCAGACCTCCGCGATCTCAACAGGCGTGAACTCTGGTTCGAATACAGTACGTTGTGGGTTCCCCAAGGATTACTATAAGGGCTACTATAATAGCGTTTGCATAGAAGTCTTAGTCAAGTGGAGTAGGGTTGGTTATAAAAGAATACTGATAGGATGGTAACCAGTCTGACACTCAGTTTGGGGATAGCAGCAGGCTTCAGAGTCACCGAGAACACAACAGCCACCCACACACCGTAGTAATTAACAAGAAAACAAATCAGCGACATAAGCTGGATATTCGCATCCATTTGCATCCAATGCATACCTATACATACACAGCAACCAATAATGCAACACGGGTTTGAAAAAGATCACCATGACGAGTAAGCCCTAATTCCAAACCGTAATCCCTGAACCTAAACTCAAACCCTACACCCAAGCTCTAAACCCTAAACCCTAAACCCAACCTAAAACCAAACTTACAAACCCTAAACCCTAAAGCCTAAAGCCTAAACCCTAAACCAAACTTACAAAGCCTAAACCCAATACTAGCGGCGACTTTCCAGTTGCACTCGAAGCCTCGTCCGTCATCCTCGGCTTGCGGGCTTAATGAGAGGTGAGGATTCGGACGGTTTAGGATTTAGGGTCTCGGGGTTCAGGGTCTAGGGGTTTAGGATGGTTTAGGGTTTAGGGGTTGAGGGTTAAGGGATCTCAGGAATCTACAGCAGGCCACACACTCGGTGCACATGTGCAGGAGCGCTCGTCGTCGTAGCACTACGCTGAATCTGTTTGAGTAGTAGTCGTGAGCAGCAACGACAGCAGCATAGCAGCAGAAGCAGCTGTCCAAGCAACTGGTTGAGGGTCTCGGACTGACTTGTACCAAGCAAAAAAAAGGGTTGCAGAAGCTCGTGCTTTGTTGCTCAGAAAAACCACGTCCAGCATGCAGCCAAGCCGCTTTGCAACACTACCATCATCGCGAAGGCGCTCCTCACACAAGTCGATGATGAAGTTGGGCGCTCCCTGCCCAGCGCATCCAACATAGCTTTGAGTTTCACGCGATTTTCGCAATATTCAGACACTGCTATCCTGATTCGCTGCCTGCTGTCGAATCAGTTTCTTGTGCTTTTTCATTCTTGCACGGTGGTGTCGGATGAAAGGCGTTCAGGAGATTTGTGTCGTCGAGTAGGTATATGCAAGAGGCTGTTGTTTCTGTTTTGGTTCACACGGTCTTGCGCTGGCCAGCGTACCCCCACTCCAGGAGCATCCCAGGAGTAAGACACACAAGTGGACCGGCTCGATCTGGTATGCACTCAGGCCTTGCAAACGAGGAAGTGCTTGGTACCTGCCGAGCGCAGGCTGCGCAGCTAAGAACTGGAATGCAATGCAAATTTTTGGCAACTGTGAAGTGGAAGTAGGTGAAGTTGTCGTAGAATAGGAGCATAGTTATCGCAGGAAGCAAGCGCACATACAAGGCGGCATGCCAAACAACAGCCTTCGGACTCATCAAGACATGCGCAGATCTTAACATGGATCCTACTGACCTTGTTTCCAACACCCAAAACCGCGCTAAATCCTGACCCTCAAGCCTAGTAAGTTGACGCTGCCCTGAACCCAACTTAGCCCAGGCCTTGAGGCAAAGGCATGCCGCCTTCGCAAACGGCATGCCGGCCGCTGACAGAACACACCGTGAGCATCATCTGGCCAGGTTTGCGATGCTTCATGCTTGCAATTTCATCCTCACTGTAACTGTACACGCTTTACAACGCACGTCGATGTGAATATTAAACTCCAGACCAGTCCCTGCCCCGAACCCCTAAACCCTCGAACCGCAAAAGACCCCGCAACCGTGCGGTCTGATTGTACACTCCTGTCGATCGAACCTTTCAGCTTATGATGCATGTTATTCTTGTCACTTAATCGTTGTTGCAATATGTTCTGGGGATGATGATTGGACTGTCATGAGTGAAACAATCTGGCAGGGGCTTGCGCTACGCATCTGACTCTTACATGACTATCAGATTATCAGGGTTGGATCCTGGTTGCATGATCTTATTGCGGATACAGCGAGTGCTGTGCGTGATTTCGTCACTGCCATGGCCTTTCGCGACGAAGAGAAAGGAATCTCCAATTCTCTCGGATAGTCCGTGGCCCTCAGTCACACAGCTTAGGACAGCGGCGTGTGCACGACTTAATTTACAAGAAACATCACTACTCGTAGTACAGACCCTGGAAAGTGCTAAGCTTCGAGATAACGACCTCTCCAGCTAACATTAGTAGTATCCACCCTGAACCCTTGGCCTTTTATCATCACAATGCCCAGTTCCTGTACCCACACTACAGTAAGGCAAACAGAATGCAGCCCCACGAGGTGTATACTTCGCAGAGGTCTTTCGGTGCATCAGGCAAGGTTTTGGCAACATTGAGGCCGTGAGGTGCTAAACAGCTTTGGAGCCCTGACAGCGTAAGCCTGCCTTGTTTTGAAACCATGAACCCCTACATCCCGACGCCCTGCACCCGACAGCGCAAGGTAAATGAAGGTTGCCTGAGCGCAGAAGCCCGAACCGGCTTTCTTAGCTTGAGCTCCAGATCTTAACAGGAAATTGTACGGCGATGGCACCAAACAGCCCCCGCATCGTGTATCCACTCACCAAGCACCAAAATGCCAAGCATTTTTGCAGAATGCTACGATGGGACGTTCCGAGAAAGCATACGGACAGGAAAGGGACTGCTGGAATCCCGACGCCCCTAATTGACGCTGAAGCCAAGACGATGCTGGGACGCCAAGCTGTGCTCGCTTTGAGGGCCCGGCACATCTTCGGAGAAGCCGATTCTGGGGAACACAGGAAACGGATCCAGGTTCGGGAAATCCCTGAAATCCGAAATCCCTCAATGGCAAAGGCTAAAGCCTAAAAACCCTCGAGCCAGAAATCAACCTTCAAATCTGCCATACTGAGTCCGAACACGCTGTCGTAAAGCTTAAGCTTCGAGGTTCTGGGCTCACTGCCCCTAATTAGGGTTTAGGGTTGAAGGTTTAGGGTATAGAGTTTAGGGTTCTTGAGCCTACAACATCTACAAGCTATCGACTGCGCGGCTCCAAAGCCAAAGAGCACAGGGGGGGGGGGGGCNGGGGGGGGGGGGGCAGAACTGGGAGCGCTTCGTTGATTACATGGCTCCTCTCGAGGCCCAGGCCCGGGCTCCGGAAGAGTAGGCAGTCGAAGTTGTAATGCTAGCGAAACAAGTGGCGGTGCTGGTTGTTGTTGGTGGTTGTGGTGGTGCTGCTGCTGGTCGTACTGGTGGTAACTGGTAGCAGAGGTCGTCGTCGTGGTGGTGGTGGCAGTGGCACCAACAACAATAACAAGAACAAGAGCACCGACAAAGAACAACAAGGACGACAAAGACAACTGCAACAACTTCCAGAATGAAGAGGACAGCGATGAACGCGATTCTTTGCCCCTGACAGCAGTCCCCCTCTTTTTCATTTCCAAGACGCTTCCGTGCCGCCACGACAATGGGAGCCTCCGAAGAGTTGCCACGGGGCTCCCACTTTTCCTGCAATAAAACGGTCTAGGGGTTTAGGATGGTTTAGGGGTCTAGGGGTTTAGGGTGTTTTGGGGTTTAGGGGTTTAGGATGGTTTAAGGTTTAGGGTGTTTTTTTGCGGGTCTAAGGGTTTAGGGTGGTCGAGGGGTTTAGGTGTAGGGTGTTTTGGGGTTTAGGATGGTTTAAGGTTTAGGGTGTTTTTTGCGGGTCTAAGGGTTTAGGGTGGTCGAGGGGTTTAGGTTTAGGGTGTTTTGGGGTTTAGGATGGTTTAAGGTTTAGGGTGTTTTGGGGTCTAGGGGTTTAGGGTTGTCTAGGGGTTTCGGTTTAGGGGTTCAGAATGGTTCAGGGTTTAGGGTGTTTTGGGCTAGGGGGCTCCTTCGTTTGATGTGGAGGGTTCAAGGCTTTGAGTCTATTTGGGAGTTTCCGAAAATAGGGGACCCTAATTTCGTACCCCAAATAGTAGGATCCTTATTATAAGGACCCCAAAATAAGGTACCCCCAATGTCGGAAACTCCCATTTTGGGGCTTCGAGAAGGCCGGGCTCACGGCTTAGAAGTACGCCATGTTGAGGTTCCGGTTAAGGGTGCGTCAAGGGTCTCTTGGAGGTTCATGGGTAGTTACAAGCATATGGTTTGTAGGATAACTTTTTTCTTTTCTTAGGGGACTTATCAACCCTACTTGTAACGACCCACGAACCTCCAAGTAGGGTGTGTCGTTGAGGGTATCATGATCTACGGAGCTCAGGCCTTGTTGGCTGAAGGTTCAGGGCCAGTTAGGGGCTCGAGCTTTCGGGGCTTGAGCTTCGAGCTGTTCGGGTCTTATGCCTCAGGCTGTTTGGATCGAGCAGTCAAGCCTTTTGGGTGAGAAAGCTTCACACAGGTATGAAGGAAATGCACAATCCGTGTTTGTGCGCATCCCTCCTATCCTTTGCTGCCATCTTCGGTTTGAACTTCCCCACTAAAGGTTCGGGACCTTCATCGACCATCGAAAATCAGCTGTAACCCTTTGCCTCCACGAGTGGAAGGATTGAAGCCCAACACCGACCAGAGCCACCTCTCTAGACTCCCCTTCTGCTCGTTCGTTGCGATTTGGGAAACAGCAAACCCCAGCCGTGAGACGAACGACTACTCCATCGCGCCTCGCCAGTGTCCGCGTCCTTGACCTGAGAAATCATTGACATCCCTAGCAGTGCTCTAAGTCGCTAACTCGCTGTGACTATCGATCTTGTTGTGGATTAAAGGTTCGTACAACTTGTTGTTGCTGCTAGCTTCCATTGTGCCATGGAAGAGAGGTCTCGTGGGGCTCTGGACGGAGGTGTTCCTGAAGAGCTGGGGAAGTAATATAGGGGCCTTAATAATTAGAATAAGATTTTGGGGCCCGTTATACTATGATTATAATGGGGGACCCCCAAAATAGTATAGGTAATTACGGCTCTTGACATCGGTAAGGATGAGGCGGTCCACACCCGTCACTCCTAGTAGCCAACCTTACTACTGCTACTACTACTACTACTACTACTGCTACTGCTACTGCTACTGCTACTGCTACTGCTACTACTACTACTACTCCTACTGCTACTGCTACTGCTACTACTGCTACTACTGCTACTACTGCTACTACTACTACTACTAACCTTGCAAAGGGAAGGTTCAATTCAGCAACACCGGTTAAACTGCGAATTAACTTCAACCCTAAACCGTCTCCTGAAGCCCGTCTCCTTAAGCCCTGAACCCCAAACCCTAAATGTTCGGGATCGTGCCGGCCTTGTCCAGCGTAGTATTGCAGCACAACAATCCAGAGAGCCTTGGCGGCTTAGGGCTCATTGTCCAGCTTACGTAGGGCTTTCAGCAGTTGGAGGTTGAGGGGTTTTGGGGGTTTGGGGTTTTGGGGTTTGAGATTAGGGCTTCAGGACAAGAATTAATGGCTTGAGGAGTAGGACAGCGAAGGTTGAGTGTTTAGGATTTTTGGGTTGAGGGGCTCGGATTTCAGGCCCGCGCAGTGGGGTAGAGTTTAGGATTCAAAACTAGGGGTACCTTATTTTGGGGTCCTTATAGTATGGATCCTACTATTTTGGGGACCATATTAGGGTCCCCTATTTTCGGACACTCCCAGGGTTTAGGGTTCAAGGTGCCGGCGCCTTTTGGGAGCGGAGCTCAGGCTCTGGCTCCTGCGAATCCGTGAGCCCCAAGCACTTAGAGACCCGAGCCAGAAAAACAGAAAGCCTGAACCACCAGTTTAGGGTTTAGGGTTTAGGGTTTAGGGGTAGATACGCGCAAGTTGCTCGATATCTGGGCTTTCGTTCTTGGGACTTACTGTCATCTGTCTGGCAGGAGTTTGCTAACCTGTTTAGCAGGAGTGTTGTATAACCAGGAGCCCCTCAAGGCAGATTTCAGAAAGGCTCCCCGGATGTAAGGCAGAACACTGAACTCTATAGTCTCTAGGGTGTCAAAGCTAAATAACAGCCGATATTAAGAAGCCTAACCATAGGAGCTGTTGAGCCGGCTTTGGCATTAAAGGGTGAGGGCGTGAGGAAGCTGAAGCCCTGAATGCTACTTCTGCTCAAGCCTCGCGCCCGTTGCTGTTCTCATGATCGGTGTTTTGTAGCAATGTACGCTAAAAATATTGGTATGTCAGGCTGCAGAGTCGTCTTCACCCCCAGATGGAGTGCGGCATCTTCACCTGAGCTTCAGGCTAGAATGCGTGGAATACTCGACTCTGAACTTTTCTCGCAAGGGCACACCCTAAACCCTAAATTTAGGGTAAACGAGTGTATGGTTTACAACCCGAAAAACTATTTCAGTGGCCTCCGGGTGCCGTGATCTTGCCAACGGTCGGGTCGAAGCCCTTGCCGCCCACGTCGTAGGTGACGTCACCGGACCACATACTCACCTCGGCTGCGGCTGTGATGCAGCACACGAGATCTAGAACTTGCTACTCACAGTCCCTGCTCTGCTCGTGCAGATGATCTCGCGTTTAGGACTTGGGGTACAAATATATATATATATATGTATATGTATATGTATATGTACACACATACATACATACATATATATATATATATGTATATATATATACATATATATATATACACATGTGCGCATATGTGGTTTGTAGATGTGGATGGATATTATATGTGTATATATATATATGTATGTATATATTGTATTTACATTTATCTATTTAGATACTCATGGTAGTTTCCACCAGCGAGCTAGGACATCAAACCGGCCTTTGCAGCATCCTCCGAGCAGGTGGGAGGCTGTTTGGCAAGCGGCGGTCAGGACCGCACCCCAGTCATCCATCCAAACATCACATCGATCCATCCCAACATAAGACTGTGGTAAAACAATCTGTATAACAGAATATAATAGCATAATCTAGTATAATATGGAATAGTATGATATGACATAATACTATAATGTAATATGACATAGCATGTAAGATAACATAATACAGTTCAAAACAGGTAACTATACTTGAAATTAACCCATGTCATATTAGGGGACTTTTATCCCCACTTAAAACTACACAACAACCTCCAAAGCAAAGCCCAAAGAGCTTGACATGGGCTCACCCAGAGTGAGACAAGAGCCCCAACCCTAAGCCTTTGACTTACCCTAGCGCAAGCAAGGTTAACGTTTTCAAGTAAAGTAGGATTATATAAACCACAAAAGGTTAACGATTACCTACCCAACTAATTACTGTGTCAAGTTCAGCTGGCCAGCTTGCAATGGGCATCCTGTCGCCGAGTGGTATTGAAGACTTCTGCTAAATGGCAGAACTGGGGGAGGGTCGTACATCGTTCCCATGCGGGTGGTTGTCAAAATTATGGTCCCTTTTGGGGTCCTTATCATAATACGGCACCTAATATTTAGGGTACCCAGAAAGGGACCCTAATTTTGACAACTACCCATGTGTTTCATAGGTGTGCTTATAGCGAGGATCCTACTGCTCAGGCTCTGCATTAGGGTAGGGTACCCTAGTTTCCGTTCGTCTGACTGATCTGGTCCCCGACTTCAGAGGTGGTGCAAGCAGCCATGAACTGAGGCTGATCCCCACACTGCTCCTATCATCCCTGAGCCCTACTTCCTCAACCCTAAACTCTGAACCCCAATACCGCCAATACCTGCACCCTCAAGCCTTAAACCGGAGGGATCGCATCGTCTCTGCCTCACTGCGACGCACGCCCAAGACTCAGAGTTGTTTAGGGCTTCCGAAAACCCAAAGAGCTCCAAACTTGACGGACCTCCCTTGCAAGGCTGAGCGTCCATGGTCATCTTACCTGGGCGGTTCTTCGGATCTTCGGGGGCGAAGTGCTTCGGTTGATGGACAAAATCCTGCACTACCCATAATAAGGAATATACCATAATTCCCATAGTTTAGGGTACTTAAAGTAATGCAGGATTTTGTCCATCAACCGTTTGGGTCGTGATCACGAGTTCCGGTGTCAACTTGACGCCTTTCACAGTAAACGCTTTTGTTGAAGGCAGCCCAATCCCCCCCCCCTTCACAAAATCAAGAGAAAAAACAATAAAACAAACTATCGACTATACATTGCTTTCGCCGTGGACCCTACACCCAAAACCTTAGAAGCCCTATACTCCAAACCCCAGATCCCAAGAAGCTCTGAACTTTGGAAGTCTCAGGAGCCCCGACAAAACGTCCAAAGGGCCCTAGTAGAAACCCCTGCGGAAACCCATGTAGTAACCACCAGAAACACAAAACTGTAAACCCTATAAGCCCTAATCCCTAAACCCTAGACTCTACGTCCCAACCCACCCCAAGACTACCCTAAACCCAAAGCCCTAAAGCCTAAACCCAGAAAAGGCCCAAGGGGCCCTCGGTGAGGGTTCCGGTCTTGTCGCTGCAAATCACCGAGGCCGATCCCAGAGTCTCCACCGCAGCGAGCTTGCCTTGAAAAGGAGCCCATAGAAGGACTTGGGGTTTAGGGTTTAGGGACTTAGGTTTAGGGATCGTAGGGTTTAGGGTTTAGGATCTAGGGTTTGGGGTTTAGGGTTTTGTCGAATGTAGGGTTTAGGGAGGACTTCTTCGACTTTAGGACGTTTGGGCCCTTCTCGGCGTCCTGGGTTAGGGTGTAGGGTCGAGGATTTAAGGTTTAGGGTTCAGGGTTTTATCCAAATTAAGGTCTAGTGCATAGGATTTAGTCGAATTTAATGTTTCGATTTCGTATAAGGCTTGCGGCTGAGGGCTTGGGATTTAAAGGTTTGGATGCTAAGGAATTAGGGTTTAGGGCTTAGTACTTGGGATGTGCGGGCTTAGAGTTATAGGGTATAGGGTTCAGGGCTTAGGGTCAGGGCTTAGGGCAAAATATAGGGAGTGTGGTTTAGGATGTAAGAGTTAGGGTCCAGGGAGTCATAACGTAGGCTGTACCTACCAGATTCATGCTTGAAAATACTAGTTACTCTAGACCTAAGAGTAACGTAGGAATAAAAAGGGTGCCCTTTTTGGTTTAAAGGGGCGTATAAGGGAACCTGAACCCCAAAAAGGGAATAAGGGCCTACTCTGGGCCCTAGTACCAGAAGGAAGAAGATAGGGCATGATGGTGGTAATTACCATCGGACCGTAGTCTGTTTTGAGGGCTTAGGCTTTCGGATGCAATAATTACTAGGAAGCAGCCCAAGTCACGGACCAAGACGTGCTGCTTGACCATGTCGCTGCAGCCGATGGACAGAGAGATGGTGACACACAGCGGGATGCCCTGGCGACTACGTGACTACGGCTTGAATGCAGGCTTTATCGTGCTCAGGAAGGATGTCGGGCTATATGATGGGGTTGGTGATGGTGACGGTGGCGGTAATGGCAGCATTGATGGGGATACTGCTGGTGATGTTTGTTGGCGGTGATCGTGACCGGGATGACGATGGTGATGATGCAGCGGTGACATTGTTTGTGAATATGATGCCCATGAATACTGGTACTCCCTACTGTCCTCACTATGATCTTCATATGCTCACCAGCAATTGAGAACTGCTGACTCGGTCGCAGAAGCAGCAGCAGCCGGTGCTGTTGCTGGTGCTGTTGCTGTTGTCGTTACTGCTGGCGATTGTGCTTTAGATGCAGATGTGGTGGTTGAGGAAGTGGTGCTTTAAGAGAGCAGGAACCGTAGCCTTGCGCACTGTTATTGTGGAGCCAGATCCCGTCTGATCCCTAAGCCGCAGAAGCCGCAAACTTCCAAGCCAAACCCCGATGTTTACTCTTTTCAATAATTTGCTTCGAAAGCCTCTGGGATGGCTGCCACGGCCAGGGTCACGGCAATCAGCACCTGTTCAAGGTTCGAGGTTTAGGGCATGTGAGGTTGGGGTTTGTATGCATGTCTATCTATCTATCTAGCTCTCTGCATGTATGTATGTATGTATGTATGTATGTATGTGTGTGTGTGTCTGCATGTATGTATGTACATATGTACGTATGTATGTACATGCCTCGATTTGTGTTCTGTCGCTGTCACCGTGGTGCTCTTGAGTGCCCAGAGCCGGTCTTGGCACGATGCGCATTTTTGCAAACCAAGTAACCAAGCCAAACCAAGCCGAGCCAACCAAAGCAGGTCAAGCCATTTAAGGAGAAAGCCCTGCTCAAAAGAAACCACTGTTTAACGAACATCACCATATGGCACAGTGTCTTAAAACAGTGACAAAAGCTGTCTACGAGAAACTACTGCCGATTAGATTCCCTTGCGTTACCCATGGGCTGCATTGGAGAAGCTCGGACCACCTAGCAATGGGACAAACAAACGAAACCTAAACGTGGACATAGTGGTTGCTTCAGCCTCTTCCGTACCAGTCCTTCCGCGGCACTTGACTTAAGCTTTCTTTGAAGCTTGGAGCTTAAGGCTCAGAGTCGAGTTGAAAATCTGAAGTTCCTGAGCTCTCTCGCAAAAGACCATTCCCCCAGACCCTAGCATCTCCGCCCAAAACACATAAACGCCAAAAGCTCAACTCAACTACTGAGGCACCAACGATAACCACAAGATCAGCTCTTGAGTCAAACCACATACTTACACCAAAGCTGGTTCGTAAAGGCCTAGACCTTGTAATATACCGAAATACGGAACTCTGTCAATTAGGATGTCGAAGACCCTACACAAAACCCTGAAGAAGCCCTCCACAAAACTAGATTTAAAAGAAACAAAACATAAATAACATGCTAACAAAATTGGTTTCCAAACCTTCTGAGTTCGGGTCCCTACCTAGACCCGCAAATCCACGATCTTTTTGTTGGGCGCCCTAGTGTCTAGGTAAGGCGCCATGTACAGCGCCGCCGGGCTCTCCGGGGAGTCGAGGTCCTTTCGCTGCAGCACCACACCTCGGTTTCGGGCTGCTGAGTGTGTTGAAGGGATGAAGGGTGTTGAGAGTTGTGGAGGATTTAGGGGATTTGGCGGGGTTCAGCATTAAGGGCGCTTTCTTTGTACATGTCTGTGGTGCGGGGGATTGAAATTTGTGTCCTTGCTCTGTTGATGCTTTTTGGATCTTTGACGCTCATGTCCTCTGTGCTTGATTATTCTGGGAGCTTTTCAAACCTGGGAACCCTGACAGGGTTTAGCGGCGATAGGCTTTTTCGGTGTTGGTGCCGTCGAAACGCAGGGTCTCTTTCAATGCGTCTTATTGCAAATGGCTATCCCTTAAGGTTCATGAGCCCAAGACTTTGGGGTTGAAAAAGACTTTGGGGTTGAAGGTGTAGGCTTGCCGGTTTTAGCGCTTAGGGCTTAGGTTGCATCTCAAAGCTTATTCAATATCGAAACCTGAACAACTAGTAATTACTGCTCCTTTTTCTTATCCTGCTTATAGTAAAATGCATCCCCCAACCCTATACGAAACTCTAATTATGAAGGCCCTATAGACCCTGCAGCCATGGTGCCAATGATGAAAACCACCACGCACACCACGATGGCTAGGATGCCAATCTTGGCGCCGAGCTGCTCAAGGTTCCTGTGAAGCGAAGCAAGATGGTAACCCTTTCGTAGTAACCCCTTTACAGCAACCCCTACTTAGTTTAAAAAAACCTGTATATAGTAGTCAATATAGCAACCCTTGTCTTGTCACCATTGTATAGCAAGCCTTATGGAGATTTCCGAAAAGTAGGGGACCCTAATCTAAAACCCTACATGGTAGGATCCTTCTTACAAGGACCCCTAAAATAAAAAGCACCCCTTCTTTTCGGGAAACTCCCTTATAGTGACTTTTCAAGTGAGGAAAGGCACCTCTGG
Organism: Symbiodinium sp. clade A Y106; assembly: GCA_003297005.1. Classification (NCBI taxonomy): domain Eukaryota; class Dinophyceae; order Suessiales; family Symbiodiniaceae; genus Symbiodinium; species Symbiodinium sp. clade A. The sequence goes on along the minus strand of BGNK01001347.1, from coordinate 36,966 downwards.
GGCCTTGAACTGGAGATTCCTGGGTTCTTGTTAAGGAAGTTAATTTAAGTTACCAGAATAAGGATCTAGAAGGGCTCCTTTTCGGGATCTGTAAGGGCTCCTCTAAGGGATCTATAAGGGCTCCTTTAAGGGATCTATAAGGGCTCCTGTAAGGGATCTATCTATAAGGGCTCCTGTAAGGGATCTATAAGGGCTCGTTTCAGCGATCTAGGGCTCGTTTAAGGGATCTACAAGGGCCTTTAAGGGAACTACAAGGGTTCCTTTGGGGTTTAGGGTTTAAGTTGCCATAACAGGGATCCAAAGTAAATAATACGGTTTCCTTATTATGGTAACTTGAACTAACACCCTTAGAGTTAACTCCCTTAACAAGAGCCCAGATTCAATGGGAAGCTTGTCTTCTCCGGGAGGGTCTTTGCAATTGCACCACGCGGTGAAAACAGGTCTTGAAATGGCACCCGTAAACCCTAAACACCTGAACCCTCAACCCCTGAACCCCTGAACCCTAAACCCCTAACCCCCTGACGCAGAACATTATGCGCAGGATGTTGGCCAACTGGGATCACACCGAAGTTTGGAATTTTGATCCATAATGAAGGAGCCTGGGTAATTATCTCGGAATGATAGAACAAATAGGGAACTGTTCTCATTCTGAGAAGCCCCTGTATAATATTATCACGCTCCCCTTATATAACTTGTAAGCCTATTTGTTAAGTCCCCCGCTCCCACTTGACTCTAAACCCTTGAAGACTCACCATACAGAACCTTTGTAAGCCTACTTACGAAGTCCCCTCATCGTCAGTTTTTCTTGAGTTCACTCGCAGGAAAGAAGCGCACCTTCACTGATACGCGCTGAGGTGTGTGTTGCCTTCACTATGTGTTTCATGAACAACCATCCTCGCATAGAGGCCGACATAGTACTAGTATTAACGTTTGGAGGGCAGGGCTGATGCATATACATACATACATGTATATATATATATTCACATATATATATATATGTATATGTATTTATTTGCTTTTTTAAGTCGATAGATAGAAAGGTAGACAGATAGATCTCGCAGCCTGTCTGTCTGTCTCTGTCTGTCTGTCTGTCTGTCTGTCTCTCTGTCTCTCTCTCTCTCTCTCTCTCTCTCTCTCTCCCTCTCTCTCTGTATGTATATGTATGTATGTACGTATGTTATGTTATGTTATGTTATGTTATGTTATGTTATGTATGTAGGTAAAACATATATATATATGATATATATATATATACGATATATATTGATATATATATATATGATATATATATATATATATATCAGGGAACTCTACGAAACAGTGTTAGCATTGTCAGGCCCACTTCAGGCCCCTATATACTACTAAACCACTTTGCCCTCTTCGCTGCGGCGGCCTCTGCAGTGGCGTCTGGTTTGCTGACGTGTCCGGGAGGCAGAAGCACTTCTTCTTCGGGCCCTCCTGCATCAGGGATCTGAGAGATACTGTATATATAGGGACCTGACTAACTAGAGAAGGGGTCTGGGTACACTATACACAAAAGACCCATGACGACTAGTACTACTAAATATTCAGGCTTCTATATTACAGTTGGCAAGCCAGGCAGAGTTAAGCAAAACAGCGGAATGCCCATGACGAAGAACGAGCATCAGCCGACAAAACTGCTACTACAAGCATATGATGAAGCACTGCTTTAAACAAGAGAATGATTCCGAAGAGAGGTTCACAATCTAAATTGAGGCATTGCAAGCTGCAGCTGGTCTCTCCTCGCCAGCGATGAGCTGCGCAATGCGGCCGATACGTGTACCCATGCCGGTAGCGGTGACGATGCCCCGGCCCTGGCGAACAAGGCAGGACAAAGGGCATGTGGTTTCAGATCTATACAGGTCCAGGACGACATTTGCGGACTCTGCACCTGTTGGCGACCACCAATGGTAGCAATGCTAGTAGTAGTAGTAGTCGTCGTCGTCGTCGTGGTCGTCGTCGTCTTCGTCGTCGTCGTCGTGGTCGTGCTCGTCGTCGTCGTCGTGGAGGTCGTCATCGTCGGGGTCGTCGTCGTCGTGGTCGTCGTCGTGGTCGTCGTCGTGTCGTCCTCGTCGTGGTCGNGTCGCCGCCGGCGGCGGCAGCGGCGGCGTCGTCGTAGTAGTAGTAGTAGTAGTAGTAGTAGTAGTACTAGTACTAGTAGTAGTAGTAGTAGTAGTAGCAGCAGCAGCAGCTCTAGCAGTGGCAGTGGCAGTGGCAGTGGCAGTGGCAGGGCCGTGGCAGTGGCAGCGGCAGTAGCAGTGTAGCAGCAGCAGTCGTCGTCGTCGTAGTCGCTGTCGCGGCGGTCGCGGTCTGTGACGGCCGCTTCTGATGGTGGTGCTGCTAGTGGTCCAGCAGCAGCAGGAGGAGAACCAAGGTTAACTTGACTGAAGCTTCAGGAGTGCTTGTTTTTTATCCATGGCTATTGGGCTGTATGTCCGGGATGACTTCCCGGTTAAGGCCTTACAGTGTACATAACGTGCGCCGCACCTGAAAAGCAAGAACACGAACCCGAAGTTATCAGCACTACGCCAGATATGCCGACCCCCTAAACCTTGCGCTTGTGCGGTCGCCTTGGACCACCCATTGCTTCGGTGCCGGGTAAGGGCTTGCAGATTTCGCTGTTTCTGGTACGGCTTAGGGGTTTGTGTAGCCACATGGCAGTTTTGCAGACCCTGTCAACGCTGAAGCCTGCACCTTGCATACCTTATAGACCCTCCGCCATAGATAATCACCCATGAAGCCTAAACCCCCAAACCCGAAAGAGGGATGAGAACTACTAGTAAGATTTCCTGCTGTCGCCCCCCTGGAACAAAATTAATCATATGCATCGAAGCCACATTCGAATATAAACCCTAAACCCCTTAAACCCCTAAACCTTAAACCCTAAGCCCTAAACCCCTAAATAACCCCTAAACCCTAAACCCTAAACTCCTAAAGCCTGAGGCCTCCAGTGGCAACCCCTCACCCCGGACGATCTGCCGCCTTGCCGTTCGTCACGTTGCAGCCAGAGAAAACGCAAACCTCGGGGGTCAACTTCTCCGGCTCGCCCTGACAGAAGGGTTTTGGGTTTAGGGGTTTAGGGGTTTAGGGGTTTAGGGGTTTAGGGTTTAGGAGTTTAGGGTTTAAAAGGCTGAGCCCATTGTTATTTATTGTCGTTGACTGAGGGTGCGAGTATCATGTGTTCTCTATTCTATTCCTATCGTTGCAAGTGAACCCAGAGGCTGGCGCTACTACTCCGCCCGGGTCCAAAATTGTGAGGTTCAGGGGCTTATGCAGTTGCGACTGCCGTTTCATCCTTGGACAGAATGGCCGTTCTTCCGAGCACAATGCGGGAGATTCGAACGATAAACGGACACCGAAAACCAAATGCCAGCTTCCCCCCATGACAGGGTCCGAGGCCACAGCTCTGACCAAGGCTTTAGAGCTCCACTTCTGAGGTTTGGGTTGAGGGTTTCGGGTTTAGGGCCAATAAAACCCTAAACGACCCTATATAAGCTCTCTCTACACGTCTCGGTCGCCTGGGGTCGACAGGTTTAGGATGGGCTGGGCTATTGCTTGCAACGGAGGTGCGGAGCGCTTGGTCCATATTGAGGATCAAGCTGAGCTGGAGGTGGATGCTTGTAGAAAATCAGACTGGTATCATATAGTCTGTAGTCTTATACCATGATACTTATATGATAGTATATGATGCTATATTACCCTATATTATACTATACCATACTGCAGTATTTCTACATGGTGACTTAGCCGTTATCCTCAGGGAAACTAGTCGCAGTGGCCTCGCGAGCCTTGAGTTTGTTTCAGCGATGCTTCCCCACACTTGTCATCTACTATAAGCTAGAATCTAGAAGAGAGTAAGATATACCATAATTTGCACATTATATGGTATATTATATTATATTATGTTGAACGATAGCATAACCACTACATTGTTTTGCATATGTATCTGTGTGTATATACATGTATATTTATGTGTATGTATGTATGTATATTCTCTTTCTCTCTCTCTCTCTCTGTTTCTCTCTCTTTCTCAAAGACCCAGCACGAACCCTCAAGGCCAGCTGAACCCTCGACCTCCTTCTTGGGCTTCAGCTTCCATGTCTTGGAGACCTTGGCGGTTTTGGGATTCGGTTGCACCAGAACCCTGACACGAATCAAGCCGTGACAGCATCAACGAGAAATAACGGTTTAGGGTTTAGGGTTTAGGGTTTTGTAGGCAATGAGATCGTGCTGTAAATGCACAAAAGCGCAGACAGACAACACACACACACACAAACACACATGCACTCACATGCACGCGCACGCGAGAAAAGAAACTCACGCGGTTCTACGTGTCGCGCAACCATATAACAAACACAGCAGAATGATTGACACGAAAGCTCGAAATGAGCATCTTTTTCGGGTAGGTTGCTGCAGATGTCCAGATGTGCTGATGGAAAGTTTCTTGGAGCCTTCAGAGGCATGGTCCTGAGAATAATCTCGGGCACTGCATGGATGGGCTGTTTTGAATGACATGCCGTTGAGGGACTTCTTGCAACCGCGCGCAAACAGTAAACAGCTTTGTTCAAGCGTACCTTGGAAACATTCCCAGCCCACCCGCAAAACAAACAGCTGTGGGAGAAAGTCACCAACTTCGTAAGGGACCGGCATCGTCCGGTTCGCCTGCAGCACAGCCAAAAGATTCGTGGTTTGGTGGAAGTTTGGAGGGAGCTATCAACCGGCACCGCAGCAGATTGCACTGGTCGCCGTAAGCGAAGGCATCCTGGAACTAACCATCTCAAGGACACCTACCATGCCACATGAACTAAGCATCCTTGAAGAGAACACATAATCTGGAAATGCCGTCGTTCTAAAAGACGTCGGTGTTGGAGCTTCGGTAACAGCGACTTCAGAGGTAACCCGACCGAACCCTACAAACCTTAAGCTGTTCCTCGCTAATCCTGAAACCTTACCAGAGACCTCCGAGCCCCTCCGGGATCCTCCATTGCAGAAGCCCGCACAGAACTGTTCCTCAAGCCGACGAACACACTCCACTACGCTCTCAAAGCCTCAAAACACGTCACCCTGAAAGCACCCGCGCCTGTGAGCGCCATTTCGCTCACCTTCAGATCTTCGGACTCAGCGAGGCGCATGTCCTGGTGTGCCGGGAGAGGCAGTGAGCTTAGTTAATATAGGGGCCTTAATAATTAGAGTAGGGTTTTGGGTGCCATTTGCCATTATACTATAACTATACTCAGGAGCCCCCAAAATAGTATTCCCTATAGTAGGGTGTTCAGGGGTGCTAGGGTGTTCGGGCTTTAGGAGTTCAAGGGCTAGGGCTTCAGGGTTTGGGGATTTAGGACTTCGTGTTTCATGTTTTGGGCTTTAGGGCTCAAGACGGGCTTAAGTAGGGCTCAGGGCTTCGGCTAAGGCTTTTCGGTTTAGGGTTTAGGGTTTAGGTTTTTTTGTTGGGCTTCAGGACTCTTGGGGCTTTTGAGGAGTTAGTACGGTTTAAAGCTCAGGGCTTTTAGGGTTCAAGGTCTTTGGAATTTTCAGGGGGCGGGGGCTTAAGCGTCCTTCGCCGGTGAATTGCTGTTGCCCGTCGCTATAGACTTTGCGCGGTGTCAAGACTAAGACTGCTATGCTTTTCGAGATGGCTTCTGGTGAAACCTGAACCTACCGGGATCCCCGAACCCTACAAAATCTGATGTTATGATCCCAGGTAAATAACAGGGTATTGCTGGGTCAGGCCCGCACACGGTCAAATAATCGGAGTACAGACGGACCTTGATACAATCACCTCATCGGTGGCTGTTTTTTCAACCCACCACTTATAAGAAACTCAACACGGTCTTCAAGTAACCGCTTATAACGACTGAGGGCCGATCCGCTGGGACGACATCTCCAGTGCCCAGGACGACCACGTCACCGCGCACCACGTGGTTGGTGGGAATTTGCACTTCTTGCCTGAAACGAGACACAGTGACAACAACAACCTCGACGATAGCGGACAACAACAATGACAACCATTGCCGTGGTTATTAGCACTGCTGCTGCGACTGCTCCTGCCCATGGTGCTGCCACTCCTTCTGCTGACCACCGGTGGAAGTCTGATTTGCCTGTACACTCAAAAAAAGGGACACACTTGGCTTTCTAAAGCCCTCCCAGACCCTCCATCTACCCTCTAGCACACCCTCAATACCTACTAATTATTAATTCATGCAGGGCCCACAGTGGGCCACATAGCTTCCCTAAAGCCTCAACCTAAACCCATGAAAAGGTACCGGGAGGGTCCTGGATCTCAGGAAACCGCACATTGCCGTCTCGGAGCTACGCCGCTCCGGGCTTGCGGCTCATTGGGATGGTTGTCCGCCTCCTCGCTGTCTTCAGAGCCGTTTTGAGAGCCATGCTCGGAGTCCGAACCCTTCCCGATTTCTTTGAGCCTTTGCTTGAGCTTTGCGGTAGGTAGGGAGAGAGCCTCGGAGAGACCGCGGTCGGAGCCCTCGGGAGCCAGATTCAGCGCCGCCAAGCGCTGAATACCTTTCGGGTTCACCTCATCGAAGGGGTCTGGATCCTGGTCTTCGAGCAACTTGTGCAACCAGCCGATCATTGTATAGCATCCGTTCCCGGTGCAATGAACACTTCCCCCACAAGCAAACTGACCGGACGGCTTCAATTGCTCTGAAAGTAGCAGGTTTCGCTGCATCTTCCGCATGACATCGGTCTGCGAGACTCCCAGGAACTCAAGCACGATCTGGATTCCTGAAATCGGAATCTTTGCGGGAGCCAGGGTTCGTGTCAGCAAGTGTGGCGCTGCCAGAACGCTTCTTGCGGGCAGGAGGGCCGGCGCAGACGGATCAAGGACAAAGAGTGCCACAAAGTCGCGGGAAGCTTCTGTTTTACCGGTGTTTTTCATCCGAAGCACCCGGTGTGCCATTTGATAGTTCGAAAACACAAGAAGGGTGCCCTCACCAATGGGAATACGACAGTTGTGCACTGCTGCAGACTTGTCACTCTGGCTCTTGCTTGTACCTCGGAAAGCCAACCGCAGGGACTCTGATCCCAAGTCATCGATGTTGTTGCTGCAATCACCGGCGCCCAAAACATCCATGGGCTCACGCCCACAGAACTCCATGTCACCACCACGAAGAGACGGGTCAACATTATAGTAGTACAATACGACGGCAGCCACATTTTCTCTGTGGCCGTCGACATGCCAGAGACCGACGTATTCTGCATCGGAGTTGTCACCGGACTTTCCCGGAACGATTATGCGTTGTGCCTTAAACACAACTTGCAGGCGCCGATCATCCAGGAGAAGTTGCGGTCGCCGCAACTTCGCCAACAAGGGCAGAGCTGCAGAGAGGACCGGGCATGCAACATGCTGAGCAAGGTGTGGATACTTGTGACTGCGCATACCACCCACCAATGATGGAGTGCCATCTCCAGAAACATCAAACTCGCACGGCACCCACATAGTCCCGCCACGCGCCTGGTGAACAAACTGATTAGGATCAACGATCATCTGGTAGCGTGGTATCGGCCTGTCGAGCGTCATGGCTGCGTGCTCATCCAACAGCTGTTTCACGGGCAGTTCTAGGCGAGTAGTCCAAACATCACTTCGTTCGCCTCCCCACTGTCTGGTTCCTGCTGGAATCTTCCAAGCGGGCGCGTGAGGGAAATAGCCGAAGGGCTTCAATGGCTCATCAACGCCTGCTCTGTATGATATGACTTCGCGCTGGGTGTAAACCAGCCAATCGTGCTCTCGATGAGCCGCACCCTGGTATACCACGGTGGTCACCCATGTCCGCCATTCTCTCAGTGCTTGGACGGGCTCCAGAAGGCCACTCAAGTTAAGCTCCACCTCCCCCTCCCCGAAACCCGGACTGCCGGGACGATCGACCTTTCGGCAAAGCAGGGGTCGACAGTCTGCAATCGTCTGTTTTAGTGTGAGAATTCCTTCTCCGCCGACAGGGTCGGCCATTGATAGCTCGCGGCCCGCCCGGAGAAGAACTCCGGCCTCGCACCCTGTCTCTGCTGAGATCAGTTCCAACAGCATTCCAGCAGTGAAGAGCTCAGACTGCAGACGACTTTGCTGAATCTCGAACAACACCTCTCCACTCAGGGTGTGTCCATGAACGCCCTGCTCATCCAAGTGCACTGTCGCTATTTGGTGCCTTGGGACTGGCTCTGGGAACCTAAAGCCTCTGTAGCTCTCATCGTCATCTGCATCTTCTTCATCCGAGTTGGTTACCAACACTTCCTCATCCCCGAATTTCGTCATCCTCGCCGACAGCGCCTCTTCATAGCCGTATCGGTCGTTTGGGTTCATGGCTGAGCAGCTGACAGTATGGAGACTAGGGCACTGCGACAGTCTTGCTGATGAGACAGCCACTGGCCATGAACTTGACAACCTGCCTGAAACAGCCTGAAAAGATATTGACTGTTGATCGTCGTGGTAGTGGTAACGGGTAACGGTAGCACAGTAGTAGGTTGTCGTCGTCATCGTCGTTGTCTTCGTCGACATAGTGGTAGTAGTACTCGTCGTCTTCGCTGTGGTGCTCGTACTGCCAGTAGTACTAGTAGTTTTTACAGTGCTCGTTGTAGTAGGTGGTAGGTGGTAGGTGGTAAGTGGTAAGTGCTAAGTGGTAAGTGGCAAGTGGTANGGTGGCGGTGGCGGTGGTGGTGGTGGTGGTGGTGGTGGCAGGACGACGACGACGACTGCTGCTACTCCTGCTTTGGCTTCTATTTCTGCGTCTGCCTCTATTGTTGCTGCTGTTGCTGAGTCTAGTAATAATACTAGCACTAGCACTCGAACCAACTCTAGTAGTGACACTAGAGCTTTTGCTACTGCTACCTGCTACCCGTACTGCTACTGCCAGTGACACTGCCACTGCTACTGCTGCGGCTACGATGCCGACGACTGCTCGTACTTGCTGCTACTACTACTACTACTACTACTACTACTACTACTACTACTACTCCTGCTACTACTACTACTACTACTACTACTACTACTACTACTCCTACTCCTACTCCTACTCCTACTCCTGCTCCTGCTACTGCTACTACTACTACTACTACTACTACTACTACTGCTACTGCTACTACTACTACTACTACTACTACTACTACTACTACTACTACTGCTGCTGCTACTGCTACTGCTACTGCTACTGCTACTGCTACTGCTACTGCTACTGCTACTGCTACTGCTTCTACTACTACTTCTTCTTCTTCTGCTACTACTTCTACTACTACTTCTTCTGCTACTACTACTACTACTGCTGCTACTACTGGTACGACTGAAACGACGACGACGACTGCGACTACGACGACTACTCCTGCTGCTGCTACTGCTGCTGCTGCTGCTACTGCTACTACAGCCACTACTGCCACTACGACTACTGCGACTACTACGACTACGACCACTACCATGTCCACTACCACTAGTACTACTAATGCTTCTGCTGCTGCTGCTGCTACTACAACTCCTACTGCTACTGCCACTGCCAGTGCCACTGCCACCGCCACTGCTACTATCCTGCCAGCAAATCAGTTGCACCACTACTTTCTCCCTCGGCACCATGATGCTCGATGTCTTGCTACGCAGCCCTGTTTCTGAACACATTGCCCTAGACTCATTCCTCCGGATTTCGGGGGGCAGGTATGCTAGTGCTTCTGTAAATGCGCATCTACGACCTCCTTCGTGCTGGCCAGGATGCCCATCTCGAACCACCTTTCGAGGCAGAAGGAATCAAAGATGCAGGAATTTCTGAGATGAGGGCGGTAGGGAAGTCCTAAAACTCCTTGCTCGGAAGGTTGTGTTCTTTCGGTGCAAACCCATGCCCCAAGCCCAACAAGCCCAAAACCATGCACGAAGCCGAGGGTTTCGAGCTTCAATTTTAAAATATACAACTGCAGGATATATCACCTGAACCGCCTAAACCCCGAATTAAACTTCAGGAAAGATCACCGAAAACGAATATCCCAAAATTCTCGGTCACTTCTGGGGGAAGTCTACCTACCAGCCCTGGACCCAAAAAGCATCTTCAAACAAAGTTGTGGTTCAGTGTTTAGGGTTCCTGGGTTTGCGGTTTAGTCGTAACCTAATTTCCAGACACCCTAGGCTCAATGCCCGAAGCAAAACCTGAGGCCCAAACTCAACATGCCGAAACTCCAAAAACCCAACAACAATTCTGAGGGTTTTGAGGATTGGGGATGGAGCCTAAAGCCCTAACTGCTCGGTAGCATCCTCCTTTTAAGTACACTTACGAGAGGTCCCTACTTGTTACAACTACCCCTTAGGACTGACCCCTAAACCGTAAACCACAAACCCGAAACCCTAAACCCGAAACCCTAAGCCCTAAAACCATGAACCCCCAACCCCTGAACCCAAAAGCTGAGCTCGAGGCATAGATCGCTGCTTGGGTCATCTTGGAGAGCGCCTGGTGGGGCGGAGGAGGGGGAGGGAGGGAGGGTTTAGGGTTTAAGGTGTAGGGTTTAGGGTTAGGGTCTAGGGGTTAGGGTTTGGGGGAGCTTTTGGGGATTCTTTTGCAGTTTCCTTGAAGGCTTCATTCAAGGGTTCCTGTTAAGGGCTCTAAGGTGTATGGGTTTAGAGTGCAGTTTTTTTGCAGGGTCCGTATAGGATCTTGATAGGATATGGGAGTTTCCGAAAAGAAGGGGGTACCTTATTTGGGGGTCCTTATAATAAGGATCCTACTATTTAGGGTACTGTATTAGGGTCCCCTATTTTCGGAAACTCCCATATGCAAAGGGTTTGTCGGCAGTTGTATGGTGCTTTGCGGGTTCCTTGAAGGGCGCTCTGGCAGGGTTAATATAATAATAGTAATTATTATTACTATTATTATTATCATTATTAAACATTATTATTACTATTATTGTTATTATTTAGGGTTCCTTCTTGGAAATATGTTATGAGGAAAAGGGGGCTTGAAAGACAGGTTGACTGTCCGCAGACTTCAGGGCCGCCAGCGGCCTCCAGCGCGTCTCCGGCTTTGTGCTCAGTCCAGGCAGCAATGCCCGCGTTGAGGAGCACCTGGACCAGTCAGCGCCGCACGGTGAGCATTTAAAGTTGGCTTTGGGGTTTAGGGCTGGTAGGGTTTCGTGCTTAAGGCTTCAAGAATGGTATGGATCCTACGAAGCTAAAAAGGGGTTTTGCATCCATAAATGCTGGAAAGACTCCAAGGCATACACCACCCCACATTACCGCTTACCGACAGCCCCTGCTGTTGGCGCCTGCGGCTGCGAACCAAGCAGCAAGTTTAGGGCTGGTTTAGGGGTTTAGGGGTTTAGGGTTCAGGGGTCTGGGTTTAGGGTTTCGGGTTACCAAACGGAGTTCAATTCCCTGCACCTCAAGGCAAAAGCACCCGAAAGACCTCCAACCTCAAGCCATAAACAATTGATTGTAAACCCTAGATCTCCTCCTAGCCCCCAGACCCTGAACCCTACACCTAAGCCCTGAACCCCAAAAGCTTAAACCTTGGCCCCAAACCATTCAAACCCTGTAGCAACGCTCACGGAACTCTTGTGAAACCCTGGCGGCGGAATTCATATAAACCCCTGCAAGCCCCAAGAAACCCCGAGACTTTTCAGCTGCAAAGTCGCAATCACGAAAATCGCGATGCCCGTGGTGTAGGACAAGGGATCTTCGGCCCGAGTTCCCGTCGCATTCCTGCTCTCTCTCTCTCTCTATCAATGTCTATGCACCTATTTATGTATCTATGTATCGACCTATCCATCCATCTATCGACCTGTCTATCTATATTACATGTGTGTGAACATATATATATATATATATGTGTGTGTGTGTGTGTTTGCATAATATGTATGTATATATCTATATATGTACATATACATATATACATAAGTATGTATGTATGTATGTATGTATGTGTGTGTGTTTACATACATGCATACATACATACATACTTACATACTTACATACGCACACATACATACATACATACTTACTTACTTACACATATACATACATACGTACGTACGGACGGACGGACAGACATACATACTTACTTACTTACCTACATACAGACATACAGACAGACATACATACATACAGCATATGTATGCATACGGTGATGATGCGCGTTGGTGTAGTCTGTGCTTTCTTTGTAGTGCTGCTGTTTCTGTGTTTGTATTGTTTGTCTGTTTGTACCTTCGGGGCGGAAGGCTGTCAAACCTTTCAGGGGTTATATTTTAGAAGGTGGAGTACCGCAGCTCCGGTACTTGGCGCCAGAGCTTCATGATTGGGTGTCCCCAGAGACATACCAGAGTTTGCGTATATGTAGGATGTGCAGCACCTATTTTCTCAATCACCGATGTCGAACATGTGATGGTGGTCTGCCCAGATCTTCTCAAGAGCCACACGAGTTCCGTGGAAGTCTGAGTGGCACAGCCATAGATGCCACAGCCGCAATGATGAGGAGGATGATGATAAATCCGAGCAGCCTGGCTTTGAAATAGTCGACATGCATACCAACGCTGTCCTCTTGTGAGAACGGCCTACACCCGGTTTGCAGCAGCATATGTGTGGATGCGCATGGGCGCCTTCCGATCCCCAAAGCTCTGATCAAGAAAAGCTTTGCACATCTAATCCCTTAAGAGGCTCTAGAACAATAGACTCCATAAAGGCTGGGCTGATCTTCGGCCACGTGACTGCATGATGAAGAGCATGAGCAGCGTGGGCTTTGGTGGCTTGTGCAGCTCGTTCAGTCCGTCCTCCTGGGAAGCGAATGTCAAAAGGACCCTTAGCAGGTCCTTAGTGGAGGTGTTGAGACCCCCTACCCCTCGAAAGGGACCCCGCAGAAGGGTACATAGGGTCCCCTTTAAAGGGTACTATTGGGTTCATAATGGGGCCCCTTTTCAGGTCCTTATGAACATGCGAGCGCCAGGACTTGAGGGTAAGAGCCGGGCTCTCTGAATTCGAGTCCCGGTTGTCAGCACGACTTACTCCTTTAGGGGTCCAACAGAGTGTCCCTAAATCTCAAACTGGCGCAGGCCAACTGCCCCCGAATGACGGGCAACAGAGTTTTGACATTACTCCGGGACCATAGCATTGTGCTTGTGATTGTTGAAGCAGAGCTATCCCATACATGACACCCACAGAACTTCCAAAGACAGCACCATCGTCTTCAGTTGGGGCAGTGGCTAATGGGGTGGATTTAAGCTTAGGTTTTAGGGTGATGGTTGACGCACCCCATGTCCGAAACCTACTCCTCCAAGAGCCCACGCCGCTTTCTCCCCAAAGCCCGGAACCGCCTCCCTTGACACTAAAGGCAAAATTACGAATCCCACACCTTCAGCTTCTTATCGGCATCCGCAGTGGACAGACCTGCAAAAGGGGCTCGCGTTCGGTCGACACGCCTGGGTTCTTTCTAATCCCAAGCATGAGGTCCTACAAACTACACCCTGAAGCCCAGCACCCCAAACCAGGGTAATTTTTTTCGACGGTCTGGGGATTTTGGGATTTGGAGTCCCGGCTACGCCTGGAGGTTTCGGGTAGGGTTTGAGGTTGAGGGTGTGTTCTGCAGGTCTCGTGCTCCTCAGCACGCTGTAGCGTGACGGCATGCCCACGCCACCACAACCCGTGCACTAAAGCCTATAAACTACGCAAAAGAAATCAAACAAGCCAGCCCCAGTAGACGCAGGCGAGGCTAAACCATGTCGCAGTCAAAACAGACATCCTTCAGGTTGAAAAACAAGCTGGGCCCCTTGACTGAAAACAACTTCAAGTTCACTTGCACCGCATCACACTCCGACGGAGGATGGAGAAGAAAAAACATTTTGCAAGGTTTCAAGCATTGGAACCAATTTTAGATGTAGGGTGCCATTTACAGGATATGCGAAGATTCAATCGGCGTCCCCGCATGAAACCTGTCTTGGTGGTAGGCGAACCATGGAAAAAGAAGGACACAATATAGGGGCCTTAATAATTAGAACAGGGTTTTGGGACCCATTATACTATAATTAAAACCATGAGCCCCCAAAAAAGTTAATGGTAATTACTAAGGCCCCTATATTACGCTCTGTTCTGTGGAGACCGGCCTGCTCTGAGATTTGTGGAGTAGCGCTCCATCACCTGGCCGCGGGGAGGGTCGCCCGCCTTCCCGAACCCCTCTCAAGATAGCTGAGATTTAGGGAAACTCGCAGTTTGGTTTGGTAGGATCTTCCCTGTACACGACTGAAAAATGAATACTAGTCCTCATGCAACAAGCTGCCTTACTAAAAGTCTAAACAGCTTTAAAGTAAAAGCCTCTGCTTTGCACTTGTCAGAAATACCTGCAGTCCGAGTCCTAGCCAGTGAATCTTTATTCATGCCGGCGAATCCGGAAGCGTCTACACAGCTCGATCACGTTACGACGTTCGCACGATCGACAGAAGCTTGCAGACTTCAGCCTAGCCGGCTGCTACCGGCACCAAGAAAAGGCTTTTGCTACTGCTGCTGCTGCTTTCGTTGCTGCCACTCTGCAGCCACTGCTACTCCTGCGTGCTACAGCAACTGCCACTACCCCGACCACCATCACCCGCAGCACCACCCGAGGCATCGCACCTTTTCTCGGCCTCGCTTTGGCCCTCGTTAGGAGCTGCTGCGTGCTATGATAAACGCAACTAGTGGCGACTCGGTGGGATCCAGGTTGTACCTGGGAACACTTCGAGGTTCTACGGTTGATGATATAAATCCTGCATTACCCATCATAAGGAATATACCATAATTCCTATAGTCTAGGGTCATTCAGGTCATGTAGGATTTATATCATCAACCGTGTAACAGGTACCATAACTACTGTAAGGCTCAGGGCCTACTATGAAGCTTACCAGAACACTGTGAGGGTACTCTGAACTAGGGCACTTTACTTCTAAGGGTCTTGAAGTAGAGGTTACCAGTCTTTCAGGCTTGGTCAGGCATGGCGTCTCTGGGATTTTCGTGCAGGGTTTACTTGGAGGTCCGTGGGTCGTTATAATTGGGGTGATAAGTCCCCTAATATGGAGTTACAACTATGGTTATCCTACTTATAACCCTACTTATTATTTTTATAACTACCCATGAACCTCCAAGTAGGGCAGTGCTTCTTGGAGCTTGCAGCGCAGGTCATGCTTTCTAGGAAATTTCAGATCCTGGTGCCCTGGAGCTTTGAGGCCTTCAGATGCAGTGGGGGGATCCTCTGCTTTGTGGCTTCAGCTGCAAGTTTTGCTGAGATTTACCACGTTGGCTCTCGGATTTACCAAAAAAAGGAACCCTTAAAGGAGCACCTAATGCAAAATCTTAAACCCTAACCCTAAACCCTAAACCCAGATTCTGAACCCTAAACCCTAAACCCCAAAGCATAACATGGACTTCGGCATCCCGGTCCTCCAAGGCTTGGAAACTCAATGGTTGCCATGCGCCCTCAAACGAGACTTCCCAAAGTCTGAAGCCCTGAGTCCTAAATCCTTGACCGCAAAACCTCCACACAATAACTTCTAAGCCCTAAACCCTTAAACCCTAAACCCCTAAACCCTAAACCCCCAAACCCTATCTTAGGACCCCTAGCCGAAGCCCCTAAACCCTAGGACTCAGCTCTGACTCGCGCAGCTCCACCCCAACTTGGAGGTTCATGGGTACTTATAAGTGGGGTTTTTAAGTAAGATAAGATAACTATATAAGCAATGTTTGTAAGTGAGATAACTATAGTTATAGCCTATATTTTGGGAGACTTATCAACCCTACCTATAACTACCCATGAACCTCCAAGAACCCCAGCCGAGCCTACCCAAGCCAGCCCCCCTCAGCCCAGTGCCGTCGAGCTTGACAAAAAAGCTCGGTCAATAAGTCGGTGGAGAGTTCTGGGGTCTATTGTTGTTTTGTAATATATTTGGGTAGTTGTCAAAATTATGGTCCCTTCTTTGGGTCCTTAATATAGTACGGCACCTAATATTTAGGGTACCCTGAAAGGGACCATAATTTTGACAACTGCCCACTTATACCACGGAACCCTAAGGCATGATGCAAGGTCGCTGCCATCTTAAACCCTGGAGCCTCAAACCCTTTTGTAGATCCCCTAACCCTAATTATAACCCTAGTTACTAAGTCTCATGATCCTTTAAGTACCCTGTANCCCCCGAAAACCGAAACCCAAACCCCCAAGAACTCGACGACCGAACTCGTTCACCCGCCGGCTGACTTGTCGGAGAGATTGGCGATGTTGGCCTTGAAGGCCTCCAGTGCCCGCGGCTTCCTCAGCAGCATAAGTCGTGGCTTAGGTTTAGGGTTTATAGGGCCTGTAGAGTTTGTAGGGTTTATAGGGTCCCCGGGGTCCACAGGTTCACAGGGTTTATAGAATTTAGGGAGTGCTGGTTGAGGGCTTCAGGTTTTGAGGCCAGTACTACGCGTGTAGCCGCATGCCTAATCACGCTGTCACCTTCTTCTTACTGCTGCCACACTGCAGTTTGCGAGCAATCACATCGGTGCTTTACTGTTGGTTTCGTTTCTTGCCCTAAACCCAAAGCCCAAAAAAACCCTCAGCCCAACACCGGAATACCCTAGGCCCCTGGGGACCACAACTCTTATACGTATAGCCATATGTAGGTGTGTGCAATACAAGTAAATCAGCCAAGCCTCTCGTCCCATAGCTGCACAGCTGCTTCGAGATACTGCGCTGGCGACTGCCCCAAGAACTCCGGCAGGCTCGGAACCTAGCCGGACTTGCACATTCCGAAGACACTATTGTGCAGGAATCTTTAGGCATATTCTTGCAGGAATTTGGGATTTCAGGGCAGTCTCTGTAGATGATTTCGGAAACTGTTTGCACCTACTGCTTAGGGACAGAAGCTCCCGTTTAGCAGCCCCTAAAACCCCCCAATATCGAGCCCAATAGCCCAGTACCCTAAAACTTCTGGAGAGGGTGTAAGCAAGGATTTTGGGTTCGGGCTCCGTGGGCTTTGGCTTATGGGCTTCTGGTTCCGGGTCCAGGGATTCACTGTGAGTTACTGCGTTGCTTTAAGGAGTATTGGGGGGTGCTTACGATTTTCGATGTTGCAGCTTCTAGCTCTGCACATGTAGACGTTGAACCCTGAACTCTGAACCTGTCCCGCATACCCACAGCTCAAACCCTCAACATCCCGACAAGTTCGGTCATGTTGCCTTTAACCGATGGAGCAGGAAGGTGAGTAGCAGATGCAAAGGGATGACGTTGGCGAGCTCCTGTTCTTCCGACTGACTGAATACAGCAGTATAGGACTCCCAGAGGCTGGGGGTTTCCCAGAAACTCCAAAACCCCTTTAGGAATATACTTTAAATTATAGTAGGAACCCGAGTATCATTGAAGGTCTCTCCCTTAATTAAGGGGTTTTGGAGTCTCAGGAGAGGGAAATGCTCGGGTTGGGGGCTTGTTTGGGGTAAGGGTTTAGCTCTCAGGGCTTGCAGGGTTCAGGGGGCATGGGGATCAGGCAGTGGACACCTGGAAAGTAAACCCCCCTTCCCTTAGTGGGCATGAACCCTACGGGGTTTATTGATCAAGGGTCTACATTACATCAAAACCGGCCCTAAACCCTAAACCCAAAAGGTTTTTTTTGACCAAGTGTCTACATGATACTGAAAATGGGCACGCTCCTCGAAGTCTTGGGACTCCACAGCCGTGGTGCTCAAAAGCTTCGCAAACTCCTTCAGGACGGATGCCTCGTAGCCTGGGTCTTGTTAAACGAGAATGCTAGAAGTTACCATATGTATATACATGTGTATATATATATATATCAAGAAAGGCATACGAACATAGATGTGTATATATATATGTCAAAACACGTAGTAACCTGTGTACATACACATATACATATACAAGTATACACGTGTAGGTATGGGTACATATCTAAACAGATAGGTAGGCAGAGAGATAGATAGAGAGAGAGAGAGATAGAGAGAGCGAGAGAGACAGAGAGAGAGAGAGAGCGAGCGAGCGAGAGAGAGCGAGAGAGAGAGAGAGTACATCGGATGCTTTCCAAGTTATGGTAGCTTTAGTTAAGATCCTCAAAAAGAGCCCAGTAGCGGAGGTGGGAGGCGTAGTCGGGATCGATGCTTTGCAGCAGGCTTTCGAGGGTCGTCAGCTCTTGGCGGAGCGGAGACCGTGACAAAGCGGCCGCGGACAAGAAGAACCGCAACGCAGAGCTGCAAAAGTCCCGGAGGTGACCTTACAGCTACGGTTTCGGGTTTCGGGCCTAGGGGCTTGGGGTTTCGGTTTTGGCTCGCTTGGATGCTGAACCCTCAAATACCTAAGAATCCTGAACACCCTCAACCCAACATGCCCATGTGAAACCTTTGTGACTTCCACGAGTTCTGGAAAACCCCCCACCCCCCACAACGAAAGGCAAATCTTCAACCATAAAAGCCACCCTAAACCCTAAAACCCTAAACCATAAAACCCTGAAGCCTTAAACCCTGAGCCCAAGCCTCCTATAGGGGCCTTAATAACAAGAATTAGGGTTTTGGGGCCCACTTTACTATAACTATCATCAGGAACCCCCAAAATAGTTTTGATAATTATTTAGGCCCCCATATTAACAACCCTAAAACCCGAATGTCTTGAGCCGTAAGACTCTGAAACCCTATAGATGCCTAACAACCCTGAAGACCCTAACCCCGAGTTTCTTGAGCAAGGAAGGCGCCCTGGAGCTGCCCCGCCCCGAAGAGCGAGAAGAAGTAGCGACTCAAATGAGCAGTTGCCTGGAGAGCTTTAGGGTTTTTTCCTTTGGGCTTAAGGTTCTTCTTTTGGATTTAATTTAGGATTCTTCTTTTCGATTTAAGGTTCTTCTTTTGGGTTTAGGGTTCTCTCCCTGAAGAGGTCAAGGTTTTGGGATTTTCTGTTTACGGGCTTGGGGGTTCGGGGTTTGGGGTTCAGGGTTTAGGGGTTTTAGGGTTTAGGATTGATCGGTTTAGGGTAAAGGGTTTAGGGCTTTAGGAACGCACGGTGCTAGGGTTTAGGGTTACGAGTTTCACGGAATTAAAGGGTTTGCAGCTTCGGATTTTGGGGGCTTAGGGCATAGGGTTTTGTGGCTTTGGGTTTAGGGCTCAGGAGGTTTGCAGAGTTGACCCTAAACCCTGCACCCTGACACCCAAACCCCTAAACCCTTACACCCCTAAGCCCTAAACCCCTAAACCCTTGCACACCTAAACCCTAAACCCCTAAACCCGCACACCCCTAAATCCTAAACCCCTAAACGCCTAACCCCTAAACCCTAAACCCCTAATTAAATCCCTTACCAACCCCTAAACCCTAAACCCCTAAACCCCTAAACCCCTAAACCCTAAACCCCTAAACCCCTAACCCCTAAACCTTAAAGGTTGTAGGGTCTTGTAAGGGATCAGGGCCTGGCTCACGGCGAGGAGTTGGCTCTCGCCTTCTCCCTGGATGCAGGCGGCGATGAGGGCCTTTGAAAGGGAGCTCTGGAGATTGGCGAAGATCGGCATCACCACAGCCGCTTGAGCTTGTTTCAGGGTGTTCTGCACCTGCACGAGCCCAGAAAGGGCATGTGAGAAGAGCAGAAGCTGCCTCTACTTTGACCCCTTTCACCACCTTGAGCGCTACAGCTACCCTAAACACCCCACTGTAAGCCCTAGACCCGAACCAGGATTCCACCAAAAAGGAGTGGAGGGATCCTTGAGTTCTTCATCTGGGCTCAGGGACACAAGAGATCCCAATAGAGATCAGATCCGGAGAATTTAGGGCTCCCAAGATGATTTGAAATAACGGAACCCTAAACTCTGAATCTAAATCCGAAGCCGTCCCTAACCTGATCGGTGGCCACCGACTCGAAGAATCGCGAAGGCACCAATTCCCGAAGGGCCGTCAAGGTGTGATGAGCGATGCCAAACAGCCTGGGTGGGGTTTTGGGTTTGGGGGTTTAGAGTCTAGGGCTTAGGTTTTAGAGTTGAGGGTTTAGGGTCTAGACAGAGTCACGAGATCTTGTTAAGGAACGATAGTGAAGTTTCCATGACTTAAGATCGGGGTGTGTGCTTGAATTTCTGTAAAATGTTTGAGGCTACCATCATAACAAAAGCATTTGCGATTTACTCTACATCTGCATATATATATATATACACATACACATCTATCTATCTATCTATACATACATACATACACACATAGTATACACTCCCACGTACTTACATACACACATATTACAAGTATGACAACTTGAATTAACTTCGTTGTTATAACCCAGTAGCCGGGCATTCCGGGCGTGGCCGGCAGTGGGCATGGGAAGCGGCGACTTTAACCGCAAGAGCCCATCCTCCTCCGTCAGGCACTGGAATGCAGAGGATGAATCTACCTGCTCAGGGGGGTTTAGGGTTTAGGGCCTAGTTTAAGGCTCAGGGCTTTGCATCAAAAATGTACAGAACAGAGAGAAAGCTATGACCCCTTAAGTCAACCCTGAAGTAACAGCAAGTAAGTAATTGCAGCCACAGGCACAACCTGCTCCAATCGAGTGGCGAAGAACAGCACGGAACTCCGGACGCTTCGCACCACATCCTTCAGAAGGAGATCTGGGCAGCACTCGACACGTTCCAATTCCGTCACCAGCAGCTGCACGTAACGCCGCAGATCGTGCATGGTGGGAAGCTCGTCCGTCACCGTCTCGCCAGTTCCCCCGATGCGCTCACCAGAAGCACTCAGGCTTGACAGCAGCTTGTCCGGCAGCATCATCTCGATAGGATCAGTTACGCGTCGGATGGACTCGCCCAAAAATTCGTTCCGCAATTCTGCAGCAGACTGGTAAAGTTGCTCGCGCTCTGTTGACTTCATGACTTTTCCCCGGCCCAGCTTCTCTACAGCGGATACCAAACTTTGGAGGACCTTCGGGCAGTCTGAGATGGCCTTCGATCGGAAAGCTCGGTCCTGGCACACCTTCCCGAGCTTGGCCTTAAAGACATTGGCAGCTTCAGCCCAGAAGTGGGCCGTCAAAGAACGAACGCCAGCATCCTCTAACACAGATTGGAAGCTCTTGTGCGTAATCGGGTCGATCTTCGCTGCCACGATCTCCTCCAAGGCATGCACGCGCTGCGTCTGAGCCACAAGCACCTGGACCGTTGAAACTCGAGACCCGGCTAAACCCTCAAGAATAAGTTAAGAAAAAGCCCTACAAAGTATGAGCTCAAACCTGATGAACAGCAAACTCTGTTTTGGAGGACATTCGAGAGCTTGCACCTGGAGGTTCACATCCAAGCCTTAGTTGCTGAGTTCATGCGCGCAACAAAGCGTAAATTTCCAGTTCTATGACGGAGAATATTCTCCCAAAAAGTGCGAAGTGTACTCATTCAGCTACTAAGAAGCCCTGTAGAAAGCCCGCAGCTGACAAGGGCGCTTGTCTGACTTCCTCCAGAAGCTCCGCCAGCAGCTTCTTCAGCTGGGGCCACAGACTCTCTAAGTTGAAAAACACCTGAGGGGCGATGGAGAACCATAGGCTTCCTCAAAGGGATCTACGAGGGTTTCTATAGGGCTTCTATAGGTACTATAAGGGTTTAGGGGTTTAGGGTTTAGGGAACCATTCACGCGGATTTAGAGTTTAGTTTTTGGGGTTTAGTGGCTACTTCCAGGTTCGTGGGTCGTTAATGGTAGTTCTAAAAGTCCCCCAAGGTGTTGAGGCTTATAGGGTGAATTAATGTCAGTATCATATTGTCTATTTACTGTAGGGGGTTTAGGGCTTATGGAATTTAGGATGGTTTAGGGGTTTAGGGCTTATAAGGCTTATGGGGTTTAGTGCTTATAAGGCTTATGTGGATTTAGGGCTTATGGGGTGTACGGCCAAAAGGGCTTAAAGGGCTTATGGGGTTTAGGGCTTTTAATAAGCATTTCAACCTTTCGCATGGATTTAGGGTTTAGTATTGGGGGTTTAGCAGCAAAACGTCCGAGGAGGAGAACCCTACTTAAATACATACAACTCTATATATATATATACATACATACATATACATATATACATATACACATATATATATATAGAATTAAACATAGTCATTTAACATAGCTCTATATATATATATGATTAGATATTACAGTTCGATGGTCAGACCGCCCACAAACCTGCAAGGCCACACTCAGGGCGATGTGGTTCCCCTGCCGCACTCCAGTCCGCAGGTCCTCCTCGGACTGCCGCCGGACACGTGCGCCCACATCCCGAATGAAGAGGACCTCGGCCCGAAGAATGTCCACTTTCTCCAGGCTGCTCTCCTGATATGTGTGTGTGTATATATATATATACATATATATATGTACATATATATATATATATTATGCTTATAATATATCTATATGCTTTCGTTTATCAGTTTGTTTGTATGGGCTACAAGGACAGGTAAGAAGAGGTTTGGGATCTATGAACTGAATGTCTGAACCCTCAAGTCCGCTCCTGCAATACCGACTCCAGCTCTTGCAGAGTGTGCGCCGCCTTGGAAAAATCTTTGCCGGGGGCATCCATCTGGCTGCGCAGCTTTCGCGCATCGAAGAGGAAGCGCAACAGTTTTCGGACTAATACGTTCACGGCCTGCATGCGCTCCAGCAGCTCGACGTTCCCCTTTACTTCCTGTAGGCTCTGCTTTCAACCACCAAAACCTACTACTCCTATGAAATCTACATTTGGGTTTATAACAAGAACCTACAAGCATGTAGGGTATGGCAGTTTAAGGTAGAGTTTAAGTGCCACACTTCGCACATTTCAGAAGTTCCAGTCCAACCCTCAAGGAAGCAGCTCAAGCCTGCTTCACATTCAAGGATCAATAGCAACTCCGCCCTGAGTAGAGCCCCCAATACCTAAACCGCAAGGAAAATCCTAGTTCTGTTACAAATTCACGAACAAAACAGAAACGGCTTAGGGCTTTAGTGTTGTTCCTTTGCTGGAAGGCTAGGGGATAACAACGACGGCTTAGGGTTTCAGGGTTTTGTTTGTTCAACCCTGACCTGGAAGGGGGTAGTAAACGACGGTTTGGGGTTTTATGATTACTTGCCTAAGTCTTTCCTAGTTCATGGTTGGGATAGGATTTAAAAAATTTTAAGTACTGTACCCATAAGGGTGTAAAACGTTACCCAACTATGACAAAGTTTCCTGGAAGGGGACAAGCATATCGCTCCGTAGCCGCGCAACAGAACCTTTGAGTGCTCCGACGATGTCCTTGGCGGCTCGACATCAAACTGGGAACTTCTGCTTGTGCTGCTGAAACTTCGGGCTTATTTGTTTAGGACCTAGCTAAAATGCGACCGTAGACCAGAAAACCTGAACTCTTAAAGCCCTATATTTCTAGAAACTCCAAATCCCTTAAGCCCAAAAACCTCTAAACACCCTGAGCTACAATCGCCGTAGACCCTGAAAACCTAATCCTAAACCCCTAGCAACCCGAAGCCAATCCACCCTAAACCCTAAACCTTAATCCGAAAGTGCAAAACCCTAGACACAAAACCCTTGATCCTAAACCCCTAAACCCCCCTAACCCTCTGCAACCNCCAGACCCCCAAAAACACACACCCGAAACCCCTGGCACCCCCAACCCAATCAACCCAAACCCCAAAACCTAAACCCAAAATCCCAAACCCCAAAACCAAAAACCCTTATCCCAAACCCCCAAACCCCCCCAACCCCCCCCCCCCCACAAAAAAAAAAAAAAAAACGATCCGGAGCCATCCCCAAAACTTCCAAAATCATAGTAGAGATCCTAGTACAATTTAAGGAATAGCCCTTAACTAAGGGAAACCCTAAACCCTAAACCCTAAACCGACTAAGGGATTTTGGAAGATCCGGAGCCTAGGATTTCCAAGGATCGCTCGCCTCACCCAGCTGCCCTTCGAGGTCGCTGATGCTCCCCGCGCAAAGTAGAAGCTCCTCTCAAGCTTAGGGCTTTTTAAGGGTTTAGGGTTTAGGGCTTCAAGGGATTAGGGTTTAGGGGTTCGAGGGTTGAGGGTTTAGGGTGCAGGCTTCGGGGTTTAGGGTTGAGCGTTCATAGACTACAGAGGACTTAGGGAAGTTTTCGGGGTTTTCAGAGGGTTCAAAGCTTTTAGGTCGTTTTCAGAGGGTTTTCGGGATTTTGGAAGGTTTTAGCCTTTGGGTCTTAGGGCTTAAGGCTTTAGGATTTAGGGCTTCTGAAGGCACAAATCGTATGAGTGCGGTCCGGCTTTGAATCCGTATCGGCACCAACATAGTACAAGCTGAAATGTGCATGGTGTTGCTACTAGTGCTGCCAGACGACATCAGACTTGGAAGCGACATGCATCATACGGCTGATGGACAAAATCCTGCATTACCCATTATAAGGAATATACCATAATTCCCATAGTTTAGGGTCCTTAAAGTAGTGCAGGATTTTGTCCATCAGCCGTATCGTAAACTCTGCTGAGGAACCGCCACTTTGGAATCGGCAAGCCTACCATGGGCCCGGGGGCCTGAACACCCAAACATCAAGCTAAAGCTGAAAGTACCACTCCTCAAAAACAACATGTCGAACATCTAACCCTGGGCATCAAAACAGCCCAAAAGCCTTATATAGTATGGTCTTTGGGCCCAAAAGGCTTAATATATGAGTCCTTAGATTCCTAGGGTAAATCGGCTGAACTCAACCACCATGCACGCCTGCTTGTAGGATGGCGAACCCTGCGCTAGGGAAGCTCAAGCTCATTCTTCCTAAACCCCTGAGCCGGTAACCCCGAAACCCTCAAACCTAAACCCCAAACCCCCCCCCCCCTCAACCTCAGAACCCTAAACCCAAGGCCCTCTTGCTTCGCGGGTAGAGCTCCTCATGGCAGGAGGCGATCTCGCGACGCCTCACACATGTGATTTATTCCCAGGTTTAGGGTTTAGGTTTAGAGTTTAGGGTGTAGGGTTTAGGTTTTGGGTTTAGGGGATTTACGGTCCCAGGGTCCAGGATGTACGTGTTTAGGGCTTTGTTCCATCAAGGCAAAAATCTGCGTTTCGGTACAGTTAGCTAGTCCACCACCCTCAGCTAGCTCGCGCATAAATGCAATAAACCCCCAAGCCGCTAAACCCCCTAAGCTACAGTAGCCCTAAACCCTAAACCAACCCTAATGTCCCTAAACCCTAAGCTACAGTAGCCGTCGCCCAGGTGCAAATCCTCTTCGAGGCTGCTTGCCGAATCTTGGAGCTGTTGGGACAAACGCAGGGCCTTCTCTTGCCCCGACGTGGCCTCCTTCGGCGCGGGGCTTAGCGGTTTCGGGCTTAGGGATTTGAGTTCAGGGGGTTTTTCGCTGGGCGTTTAGGCCTTCTGGCCTTTAGGGCTTATGATTCAGGGCTTGGCTTGGGGCTTGTGATTCAGGAGGGTCCCGCGATTCGGATCAGCTTGGAGTCTTTAGGAATCGGCTTGGCCTTCGGATTTGGGGGTAGGGGTGTGTTTGGAGATTCGAGAGTCGGGTCATCATAATGCGATATGGGGCTTCTATTGCAATAATCTGTATGCGTATGTGTGTATATACATAGATTATATGCGCAAGATCTGCATGTACACATGTGTACGTGTGCATGGTCGGTTGTGCATGGATGTATATGTGAATTTTTCCATATACATAGATGTATAGATGTACGAATGTATACACAGGCAGACAGTTTGTGCTTATACATACGTATATTCATATGTACATCATACATATATACATATATACATATATACATAAATACATATATACATATATACATATATACATATATACATATATACATATATACATATATACATATATACATATATACATGTATACATGNACCCATATACATATATGCATATATACATATATACATATATACATATATACATATACACATATATACATACATACATATATACATACATATAATGCACATATGTACATATGTACAAATGCACAGATAAACATATATACATATATGCATATACCAATACATACATTACATACAAACATGCATACATACATACATACATTACATACATATATACATACATACATATATACATACATACATACATATAAGTACAGATATACAGATATACACATAAACATAAATACATATATATATATGTATGCATGTGTATATATGTATACAATATATTAATAGTTACAACATATGTACGTCTATATATATATATATACATACACACATACAACATGTGTGTGTATATATGTAAGCGTATGTATATGTGTGTACAGATGCGCATGTAGTGTGTGTGTGCATACATATGTATATATATATATGCGTGTGTGTAGAAATATATAAGTATATATATATGTATATATATATATATATACAGATGCATACATACCACATATTTGTAGATGTGTACATATACCTGTATATACCTATACATATATACACTATGTGTGTATATATATAGGTGTGTATATATATATATATATGTACGTATGTATGTAAGTAAGTAAGTATGTATGCATGTATGTATATATGATATGTATACATGACCAGATAGATAGACAGACAAATAGATAGATGCATAGATAGAATAAGTATATGCGTATGAAACAGGCGCTCTACTCATCAAGCCAAGCTAATCCTCCTAGCAAGCCCAGTTACTCAGAAAATGATGTGTTTTTGCCGTTCCAATACAAGTTCGTTTTTCTGTAGAAGGTGACACCGCTTGTCTTTAGGAAGAAAAGGGGGCGCCGCGTTTAGGGGTCTCCGTGAACAATCTCAGCCGTAGGTCGTGAGTCCCGCGCATAGGGAAGATCCTTCGGGTTGTCTCTGCCAGTCTCTTGACACACGGGCAGTCAGAAGCCAGGAAAACTAAGCACCTAGCACCCTAATTTTGAAATCTGAAACGACCTAAGCCCGTCAATCGAAACCCTGGGCCTTAAGTCCTAAATTTGGTGAGCCCCGTCAAGCCTTGACGAAGGCGGCAACATTGAAGTCTGGCTTCCGAAAGGCCTCTAACAGACCACTGCTGCCCCCGCCGGCGGCTGGCATCCTGTCTCAAGGCCTGTGCCTACCCGAAACCACCCTAAACTTAGACCCACCCTCAACCCGAACCCTAGACCGTTCAACGCCGTACTTCTCATTTTTTCATGTTGAGGTCGGGGCCCGGATTCCAAACCCCAAGGCTTATGAAGACTCAGTCTTTGAAGGCTCTGCAAGGCCCAAACCTTCCTCCATGCTGCACCTCAAAATCCCTGACCCCAAAACGCCCGCAGCTGAGAGCCATCAAAAACAGGCGGCGATGCAAGACTGGTCTCATTCTCCCNACCCAAATTTTTTGTCCAAGGGCCAAAGTGCCAAAACTCGAGTTTCAGCACATGCCAGCCAAGAAATCGCACCACCCCACGCGGCGGCAGACGCACGTGCTGCCAACAACAACAACAACTACTACTACTGCTACTCCCAGTACTGCTCGGGGCCCGGATTCCAAACCCCAAGGCTTATGAAGACTCAGTCTTTTAAGGCTCTGCAAGGCCCAAACCTTCCTCCATGCTGCACCTCAAAATCCCTGACCCCAAAACGCCCGCAGCTGAGAGCCATCAAAAACAGGCGGCGATGCAAGACTGGTCTCATTCTCCCNAAGGCTCTGCAAGGCCCAAACCTTCCTCCATGCTGCACCTCAAAATCCCTGACCCCAAAACGCCCGCAGCTGAGAGCCATCAAAAACAGGCGGCGATGCAAGACTGGTCTCATTCTCCCATGCTCCCTCAAGAGAGGGCAGGCATGAGCCGCTGAGATGGAAGTGACGTGCCACTCAACCCTGGACAGCGAGAGTCTGGTTCCGAAACCAGACTCTGCAGCCCGAAGCCCCACACCTGAACGAACCTCGGAGACGCATGTAATATAGGGGCCTTATTAATTAGAATAGGTTCCTTTAAAGGGGTCCTGTAAGGGTTACTATAAGGGCTTTATAGTTTTATAGTACGAGTAGGGTTCTATAGTATAGGGGCCTTNGCATGTAATATAGGGGCCTTATTAATTAGAATAGGTTCCTTTAAAGGGGTCCTGTAAGGGTTACTATAAGGGCTTTATAGTTTTATAGTACGAGTAGGGTTCTATAGTATAGGGGCCTTAACAATTAGAATAGGGCTTTGGGGTACCTTATACATATAATAAGGAACCCCCTCCATAAAAAGCAAGAACTCAGTGCGAGTGCGAACGCGGGATCAGAAATCAGGCTCCGAAACACTCGGCAACCATATTCGGGGAGGGCTTCAGGTTCGGGGTCTGAGCGGAGCTGCAGGTTCTACGTCCAATCTGCTAACCAAGGGAATCTTACGACATCACGGCCATGGCAGCATGTCGATAGAGTAGTGGCTGGATGGCTCTGCAAGTTGTGCTTCGACCACGTCCTTAGAAGTCTCCTATACTTCTGCTGCACAGAGAAAGGAGCTCCCATACTGGAACCCTGCGCCCGGCAACTTGCGCTGAGCCTTTAACGGTTACCCCAACCCCCAGACCCGAAACCCGAACCCTGAATTCTAACCCTACCCCTACCCCAAAAATCCACCGCCGAGCCCTGACCCTGAGCCCTTGTGCCGAAACGTGCAAACCCCAAACGAAGCCTCGCAGAAAGCATTGTAGAAACTCTGAGAATGAAACCACTACCCTTTCAGTAACCTTTTCGACCATCCCAAACAAGACAGCTAAGAGTTCAGGGGTTTGGAGTTTCATGGACTAAGGGCTCGATAGGGGTCTATTGTGGTATAGCTGGGCCAAGGAACCCTAAGAAATGATATCGGCAATTATCATGGCCCCTAAATTAAACCCTAAACCCTCAACCAATTTGTAGATCCCTGAAAGGAAAGTAAATCCTAAACCCTTAAACCTCTTTGTAGATCCCTCACAGGAAGAGACACACGACCAACCGCCTGCTCGATGACATCCTCAGCATCGCGCGCGGCGATCTCTTCCAATTCTTGCGCCGACATTGACATGTTGCCTTCTGGGCCTGGGCATTGAAGTCGGTTTACGGTTTAGGGTTAAGGGCTTGGGGCATTGAAGTCTATTTTTTTTTGGGGGGGGGGGAAAGAGTGTACCCTGAACCCGGAAAACCTAAGCGTAAGAGTAGGGCTTTGAGTTTAAGGGCTAGAGTTGTTCGTGTACATGTATACATATACACACACGCACACACACACACATCTCTCTATTCATATATATATATATATGTATGTATGTATACACATGTATACAGGGAAATGGCGAGAGAGAGAGAGAGAGTCAGAGATACACACAAATGTATATGCAAACACGCAGTACAGACAGCCTTGACTGGTGAGTGGTAGGTCCCAACAGGGGAGGTGGAACCCTAAATACTGCAGGAGCGCAGGGTTCCTGCTACTAGCTGCGAAGGGTGGCTCTTAGAAGTAGAGGTGCGGATAGTCCTTCGCAAAAAGATGCCACTGTAGGGGACCTGAGTAGGGCTCCTCCGCAAGTCATTCTTCAGTCAAGTAATCCCGAATTATGTAGCTAGAGTCGTCCGTCTGCAGCGAGCTTAACAGCTGTGTTATGGGCATGTAATATGGGGGTCTAAATAATCATTATAATAGGGTTTTGGGGCCTGTTATACTATAATTGTAATAAGGAGCCCCCCAAAATAGTATTGGTAATTATTTAGGCCCATAGCATGTATTTATGCCTCTGGATGTCATTAGCCTTGAGGCCGGTTCACCGAGCCGAGCAGTGAACCACAGAAACCCTCCACCCTCTGATCTCATGGGTTTAGGACTTTAGGACTTGGGATTTAAGGTTTAAGATTGACGATACCCTTCCTCCACCCCAGTAAACTTAGAGGCAAAGGCTTAAAGGCGTACAGAAGGCATAAGAAGAGTGCACCTCGGGTTCAGAGGGGCACGGAAATCCGCTGGCCCCAACTCTTGACTGAAGTGTCCTGAAATCTGAGGCAGAAACCAGTCGCTGCTTCCAGGAAAACGAAGTGAAGTTGAGGACTCTCCTCTTCTTGAGCCGATCAAAGCAATCTGCGGCCCAGCAGTCACCAAGCCCCTCCCTGAGCGCGCTAACAGACAAATACGGGCCTGTTTGCAAGGGTAATTAGGGTTTGCAGGATTTGTAGCTTGCTAAACTTAAAAAATTCCATGCCTTCAAGCTAGCACTGAAGACTGCGCATGTCACAGGGTTGGTATCAGGCACTCTGAAACGGTAGAGTGATTCATTTGCAGGCCTGTGCCTTCTTTCGACGACTGCTGGGAGCAGGAGCTAGTAATTAGTAGGTCCCACAACTGGAGCAAACTCACGTGGAGATATAGTTGGATCCGCGAGCCCGAGAGGCCCCGGAACCTCCAAAGCTGTAGGAGCTTTGGCAGACCGAGCTTGACAAAATAGCACCGAGGATTCATCTCCGGTCCTCAATGTGTTCCGTATACCACATGACGTCATGAGGCACACGAGCCGAGAATGCATACATACAACAGCCGTGCAAATCTGCTCCGTGGTTTCATTCGTCCCAGCTGCCGCTATGTAGAAACCAACTAGATGAAATGAACTAGATCTCTCCCATGCAAACACCAAAGCATCCCAGACTGAAACATATTTGTGATATTCCCAGAGCTCTCAACAGCCCGGCAGCCATGAAAGGGCGCGCAAAATGCCCGACACCTCCTAACATCTTGTAAGAGGTGTAGAACATGCACCAGATTTCACTGCATGCATATTCAGGGTTTAGAATGAATTGAAGGCTGAGGATGGGTCAGAAGAAGGGTTTGTTGAGCTTCGGATAGGGCGTGAATCCTCTGGGCGCCAGACGGCGATGCCATCGGGTCCGGGCAAGGGAAGTGGCTCCAATCGTGCCGCGCCCCTTTGTGCTGGGGCTGTTGCTAAAAACTGAACCTTCCTTATCAGGATTAAGATTTGATCGGTGCTATGTTTGGAGCTTCACCTTGGGATCGAATGTCAACTCGTGAAATTACAGCAGTAGCATGTCACGGCTCTGGGTCTTGACGGTTTGCACGGAAGTTGAAAGGTCACATAGCTCAGTGATTTGGTGCTAAATCTGCAGCCAAAGAACGTGGCAAGTAGTCTCAGGCGCAGCAGTAGTAGAGCATATAAGCAGCAGCAGCAGCAGCAGTTGCAGCAACAGCGGTAGCACAAGAAAGAGAGCACGGGAAGCAACAGCGGCAGTAGTTGCAACTGCAGAAGTACTGGGTGCGGGTGGTGGTGGCCAGGGCAAAGGTGGCATCAGTTTCTTCGCCGGCCTGACTGAGTGCTGAGACACCATCGGAATCATTCCTCGACCAGAAACCCTCAGCTAAACTCCCCCCCGCCTGAAGCCTCAACCCTAACCCTTCTGAACCCCGAACCCATACCGAACCATAATAGCAACCTCATAATCAGCCCTTTTTCCACAGAGCAGACCCTGAAAGCAAAGACGGAAACCGAAGCCACCGGGGCTTCGGCTTGGGGGTCGTGTGGCGCTCGGCGGCCATGAGAGGGTGCTCTGGCATCTCCCTCGCAATTCTGCAGACTTTACTCTAAGGGGTACTTCTGCGGCTCTACCAGGGTTCTTGAAGCTAAACCCCAAACCCTAAACCGTGAAACCTAAACCTCAAGGGTTTAGGGTTTCGGGCTATAGTGGCTTAGGGATCTTCAGGATTCAAGGTTTGCGGTTGAGGGGTTTCGGGAAGTCTGCTGTTGGCCTGCTACGACAACTGCTGGCTTGTGGTTATTGCTGAGATTAGCATCAAGTAAACGGTTTCCTCTGGTGCTATCCTTATTATTACGACTACTGGACTAGCTGACCGTTGCGATGATTCTGACTGCATATTCTGCTGCAAAGTTAGTTCTGTCATAAGCTATGTCATCGGTGTGATTCCTCTGCAAGGTTTCGGGGTGCGCGATTACTAGTACTAGTACTAGTAGTACTAGTAGTACTAGTAGTACTAGCAGGACTAGCAGCACTAGTCGTAGTAATAGTAGTAGAAATAGTAGTAGTAGTAGTAGTAGTAGTAGTAGTGGCAGCAGCAGTAGTAGTAGTCGTCGTCGTAGTAGTAGTAGTAGCATCAGCAGCAGCAGTTTGAAGTAGCAGCCCCAGCATTCCATGTCGCCTGCAGGGTGCACGAGCCGTCCGCAGCGCTCTCCTCCATGCCCCGTCCTGTCGGAGCTTCAGTAAGGGGCTGTGGCACCCAGAATTGGGTAGAAAGGAATACTACAGACAGATACCGGTGCTTGCAACCTTACCATGTGCCGCACAGCTCGAAGTAGGTTCTAGCTTGGGGAGGATGAGAAAGCACCAAGGAAATCCTAAACACACAGCCCATGCAAGTCTTTGGTAAGACACCGAGTGGACAAGCCCAAGCCCCAGACGATGAAGTCCCATGAGCAAAATCTGGAGAAAAAAACTCCTGTTCGAAGCAGGGTTGAGGGTTCAGGTTTAGTTAAGTGCGCTGAAATACTCTTTCTGGATCTTTGAGCGGCGCTGGGCTCTCTTGGCAGGAAGCTCCCTCTTGAAACACGACCTTGCGTAGAGGTTCATGGGCAGTTTTAGGTGGGGGTATAAGTCCCCGCCTAACAAAGGTTACGACTATATTTATCCTACTCATAACGCTGATTATAATTACCCATGAACCTGCAAGCGACCAGCTACCCAAGGCCGGCCCATTGTTTTTGGATAGGTTTCTGGCCTTTAAACGAAGTTTGTTTAGAGGCGGCGTGCTTGCGTTAAATGATTTGCCCGCGCATCTGGGTGGGATGGCAGCCGCAGATGAAGGGGAACCCTCAAACCCTAAGCCCTTAAACACGAAACCCTAGACCTCAACCCTTAACCTTAAACCCTGCGGTGGTCCCTGGCGCAGTTTGGCAGAGGCGCCCCCGTCCGGATTGAGTCTTGCTTCTGCTCTGGCCTGGGTCTGGACGGCTTATTGGGGTTGAGGATTTATGGCTTAGGGCCTATAGGGTTCAGGATTTATGGTTTAGGGTCTGTAGGGTTTAGGGTTTACGGTTAAGGATTTATGGTTTAGGGTCTAGAGTTTACGGTTTATGGTTAAGGATTTATGGTTTAGGGTCTAGCGTTTAGGGCGCTAGGCTTTTCAAGCTTTGAGCTTGAAGCTTTCGGCCTTTTAAGTGTTACGGTTTACACCCAAATTCCCCAAATGACCTAAGCCCTCAACCCTAAACCCTAGAAGCCCTAAAACTCTAAACCCTAAACCCTAGAAACCCTAAACCCTAAAGCCTAGAAACCCTAAACCCTAAACCCTAGAAACCCTAAACCCTAAACCCTAGAAACCCTAAACCCTAAACCCTAGAAACCCTAAACCCTAAACCCTAGAAACCCTAAACCCTAAACGGAGTGGAGGGCTGAAGTCTTCGAGTTTGCAGTTAGCGCTTTCGCGCCTCGGCTTTGAGGCTTTATGTCGCGTTTAGAACTGCAGGTGTATGGGTTAGGGGCCGTTTCCATAATCACATCGTCGTCGTTTTAGAAAGATATCATCTCGTTGGATCTATACTGAAGTTTCAGTACAAGATATAGTCACGGGATCTGTTTTCGGGTTCAAGTGTGCTGGGAAAGATGCAACGGTCGTCACGTGGGCAAGCGACGAACCCGTCGGTGCATTCCAGGACTTACTCGGAGGTTCATGGATAGTTATAAGTAGGGCTCATAAGTAGGATAGTTGTAGCTATAGCCTATGCTCGGGGACTTCTACGTCTAAAATCACTTACAACTACCCATGAGCCTCCAAGTAGGTGTCCGGGCGGGCGGGGGGGGGTCATAATCCTCGTAATTCGGAGGAGAGGATGGCAGGAGGCCATGGAAACCTAAAGCAAAAGGGTGAGCGATCTACATAGTTCGTTTTCTGAGTCTTTGAGTGTAGACGCTGCTGTGCTACCAGTCTTGGAAACATGTCTCTGGAGATTGTGCATCTCAGCTATGCATATTGGCGCTAACTTTACTACCAGTTCGACCGGTTTTCCGCCAAGCTACTGGTCTGCAACTACGACGACAATGACGGCGACCATTACTACAATGACAACCACCGCCACCACGACGAAGACGACTGACGGACAAACACGAATCAGAGGTTGGCATCCCCTACCCAGGACCCTACTATAGGGGCCTTAATAATTAGAATAGGGTTTTGGGGCCCAATATACTTTAAAAACAAGGAAACACCAAAATAGTATTGGTAATTATTTTGCCGAATAAAGCCATCTGGCATTGGGGTCGGAATAATTAGTAATCGCACCCCCCCTATAGTCTCGAACATACTGACAGTAGAATATACCATCCCAAAACCCTATTCAAAAGATGAAGGCCCCTATATCAAGCCCTTATAGCTGCTCTTACAGGAATTCTTTTCGAACTCTTTAAAGAGACTCTTACAATAGCCCCATGCAGTTGACCTAGGCCCTGAGCGCCCCGGCGCTCTGGTATCCCAGAAAAGGCTGGACAACGATCGGAAAATGTCCGTCGCCCTGCCAATTTCGTATATTTTCGTTGGAACTTCAGAGATTTCGGGCTGTAAGAGTTCATCGATTTTTAAGCAGGTTTTGAGCTTTAGCGGTTTGGGGTCTTAGGTTTAGGGCTTGGGGCTATGATCGTTATCACCCAGAATCGAGACTAAATGTTCCTTGATGCTTCATGACACCGGTTCTACAACAATTCCAGGCATGGAGACTCGGAGGCTCACTGTGTTCATGCATTTAGCGTTTCGGTCTCGGTGTTCGATGTAAGGACTTGGGTGGTACTTCTCACTACACTTTATACTGCTGTTGCTAGAGATTAACTCCTCGAGGCTGCGCTTGACTTCCACAGTTCCCGGTGTTTGCTCATCAGGAGCTTTGCCTGACGCCCCAAGCCACAAGCCCCGAACCCTCAACCACATTGTCGAGGCTCGCTTTGCTGGGTGCGTCATTGCTGCTTTCAAAGACATCTCACCTACCTCGTAAGGAACATGCGTTTAGGGCCTAAACCCCTCAGAACCACATGCCTGGGCCCCCCGGTGCTGCGCAAGGCCGGGCGCGGACATTCGACCAGGCCTAAAGAACCACCCCAAGGCTTCGGTGTGTTCAGGGTTTGGGGTTTGCTTTCAGGGTTCAGGGTTCCTAAACCCAAAACCCTCCCAGGGCTTCGGGCGTTGGGGGGGTCCGTTGGAGGCTGGCTTCGGGAGCTTGCTGGTTTTAGGACATGGCAAAACATGAGACAAGCCATCGAGTAGCACCAGTAGAACTAAAACTGATATTCGGAATGATAAAGACAATAACAACAAGAGCAACGATATCAACACTGCTGGCAAGACTTTCAATCCCACTGGCAATAGAAACAAAGAGTACTGCTGACTTGTGACAATCTGCATATCAAAGATATGAAAATTAGAGAACAGCACGTCTAGAAACAGTAATCTCAACGGGCCTATGCGTGGTGCTGCTGGTGCTGGTGCTGGACGCTGACGCAGGTGCGGTGGCTCTGGTGGTCTGGCGGTGCTGGCGGTGCAGGTGGTGGCGCTGTAGCGGCAGTGGTGCTGGTGCTGCTGCTGCTGGTGCCGCTGGTGCTGGTGGTGGTGCTGGTGGTGGTGCTGGTGCTGGAGACGGTAACAAAGGCAACGATACCTGACAGTTCCCCTAATCGTCGTTGTAGAGATGTCGGTATAGGATTGACTCAGAAAAGCCCAAGCTAGCGATACGCCGCTTTTTAAAATCTGAAATCACACCAAGTTATGTCCTAAGAAACTCGTCAACCCACTCCTGCGGTCATGTCCTTCCTTCGCGACCCAAGTCGTCAAACTTCCAACCTGAAGGACAAAAAGCTCTAGGGCCTGGTGCCCTGGTCCCCCTTAGCCCCTGGCCGGCACCTGGTGGCAGGACATGGTCCATCACCTCCTGCACAAGAGAAACAAGCAACTTGGCACCCTTGACCTTCTCTTAAAGCAGCCTCCATCTTGACAACCTTTGGATCCTGCAAATGATGTGCAACCCGGGCCAGGCATGAGACCCTCGTGCTGCCCAAACCCCTTGTAAGATTGTAAATACCTTCCAAATAAGAAAGTCCTACGCCCAAACCTAAAAGCCCCAAACACTAAAACCTGAAACCCCAAGCCGTAAACCCCAACAGCCCAAACCCCGAGACCCAAATCCTCTTGTAGAATCTATACAACCCCTTAAAGAGCCTTTCAGAAGCCCAAAAAGGCTCCTCCAAAGCACGAAATCCACACAACTCGTGTAGCTGTAGCTATCACGAAACCACCTGCCAAGGCGCCTAAAACCCTACGCCTCAAATCCTAAAACCGAAACCCCAATAAACCCTCAAAACCCTTACGTAGTCTAGGCTCCTCGGGGGCAAAGCCAGCGGCGGGAAGGTCGGAGAGCTCGTTGGGCAGTGGGCATAGGACCTACGGTTTAGAGCTTAAGGGGTTTAGGGTTTAAAGATTTGGGGTTTGGGGTTTTGGCTTTAGCGGTTAAGAGAGGTTCGGAAGGGATCCTGAAAGGGTTTGGGTTATTAATTGGTATTTGAGGTGTAAAATCGGTCTGTGAATAGTTCTTATCAGGTTCAGGGGACCCAGTAAGTAGGGATTTCAGAATTTGGTTTAGATTGTAGGGGTGTAATAAGTACCCTTAGTTCGGGTTGTCAGTACTTGTAACTGAAGGGTACTTTACTTACAACCCTGCTTCCTAAGTCGCCTGACCCTTCAAGAACGGCGTGCTTACGGGTGCCATTCGGGCCATAGAAGGGCTACTGCAGGTTGTAGAGAATACCATCGGGGCCTAGTTTGGGGGTTTAAAGTGCGACTAGGGTGCTACTACAAGAGTACCTATAAGGCTAGCGTGAGGGAACGGTTGTTGCAGGGTTTAACATGAGTACGGCATGAGGGTCTAAGAGCTACTGTCGGGGTACGTACTGCGAGGGGTTCTTATAAGAGCTCGAGAGGGCTACCTGTACATGGGTTTGTAGTTCCTTTGGTTCCGGAACTAGTTATTTGTTGCGATAACTAGTCGAGGTGTGTTAAGAGGTTTATTCTGGGTCGTCTGATTATCTGAGTAGTCTTGGAT